>JAIPRL010005853.1:0-30021 GCA_025469235.1 Pemphigus obesinymphae
TATAGGTACAATATTGACACAATGAAACACACAATATAAAATATTTAAATATTATATACTAGGTAGGTACTTCCACATATAATACCTATTTTAAGCGCTTGATCACTAAAAATTAAAATCAAAAGACCTGAAAATGTAATACTCGCAATTCGCATAATGTTATATAGGTATGTTACGAGTATAATATGTATATTGTTATTTATAACGTACAATTATGTTCTGAATATTTGAACAATTAGCTTAGACATTTTTCTACAAATTATATTTATACAATTTCATATTAGGTACATTTATCAAATTTTGTGCGCCGCCGTTTTGCTCAAAAATGTATAGGAACGATATTCTTTTTACCACTATATCCATTTCCATTTTCCACCAAAACAACATTTACTATCTTCATATAATAATATATTATTATTATCATTATTTGACGTGTCTAGAAAAAACTGATGAACTGATTAGGTACTCATTTTTTATTTATTTTTTTTATTATTATTACCTACCGTGAGTTTATAATAATATACATCACTACATTTAGTTATTATAGGTACTTTCTAGTGAAATATGAATAAACTCTATAAATAGATTATAACTATAATGTATCTAATATATATTAATTAAGGAATATAGTAATGTATTATAATAATTATAATTTTTCAGATTTTATTAGTATTTATATATATACATGAATGTCGTAAAATAAAATGTAAATATAAAAATATTACGTATGTAATAACATTAATAAATTACGTAGGTACTAGTTACTATAAATACTACAAATCTATATAATATTTAATTTTTGCCTCTCATGACCGATTTTGTATCGGAGACCTGATAATAAAAATTACTATAAAATAATATTATTATATTATGTACAAATAATAATACGGGCGCAACGACACGATAGCCGCCAGTTTTGAACAACTGCATAATATTATAACTAGTCCCCACTGTAACAATGTGCACCCGTAGCAGACGCGTAATAAAACTTGCCGCTTGTGGCAGCACGTGACGAGCAATAAAATAATAATTATTTTGAAAATATTACTTTCGCATTTTTCATTTTTATCAACTTGAGAATATCGTAGGAAGATGAAATAAAAATCAAATTATAGACAACAAAATTATCTAGCGATTGATCTGCCCGATTTTTGATATATGCATTTTTACACTTTTTATATGCTGTTAAAATATTATCTTTTTTTTATTTTTTTAATAGCTTATAAAATGTGTAAAAATGTATTTATCAAAAATCGGCTAGATCAGTCGCTAGATAATTTTGTTAGCTGTAATTCGTTTTTTATTTCATGTTTCTAACGTGTTTGCAGGTTTATAAAAATGAAAAATGCTAATGCAAGTTTTTCATTGAAAATTTGTTGGTATGGCGTCCTCTTAATATTATTATTGTTAGGTTTCTATGTCATCGTATTTTACACACTCGTACGTATTTCGCGTTCGCATTCATTTTCACGGCTAATTTTTGTGCTTATGAATATTTTTTTTTTAATTTAATTTGAAATAAACAGAATACCTACTTTACACTGTACTATACTAAAGGTACTTTTGTATTTTTTAGTAACTTATATTTTGAGTTCTGAGCGGAGCGATTTCCGCAATTTCGAAAATAATGATTTTAAAATCGTGAAATTCACACCATATAATATAATAATTTACTACCTACTATATTTATGGTGATTAAATTAATTTTTTTTTTCAATTTTGGCGTATTTTACACATTTTAGATTTCTAGGTTTATATCCTAAAAAGGGTAATTTTTGATTTTAAGACCTGAACATTTTACACAAGGTTATATGTATACGTTATTCTAATTAAATTTTATAAATCTCGAAAATCTGGGCACACAATTGTTTTTACAGTGAAACCATCTCTCTTATTTGAATATTTTTTAAGGCAATTCATATTTTTAATAAAAAATATTACAAAAAAAGTAAACGGAATGATGAATAAAATATAAAATAAAATGTAATCCAACTAAACATGTATCTATGCCTCGTATATTATAATAATATATTACAAAATACTAAATAGTAAATATAGGTAGTAGGTAGGCTCAGTAGTACAGGCAATGGTTAAAGTGGAAAATAAATGCAGGGAGGACTAAATGCAAAAAAAAATCGTCCATTGAACCGTTAAACCTTATTCAATTTTGCTTTGAAATTTTTCGGACACACTAAGAATCTCTGAAAAGAACAGTAAAAAAAATTGTCATTAAAAACAATACACAACTATTACACATAATACATTTGTGGTTTTTACCGAAATAGTTTTTTTTATAATATAGATCTTGCAAACAATTTATAACTAAATACTATCTATTAATTTGTTTTATATAATTTTTTTATATTGTGTACAAAACAACAAATTCTATCAAATAACTATTTAGATCTATTGGTAGATACTATATACTCTAGCATTCACAATATAAAATTATATGAAAAAATAAATAAAATTCAGTCTTAAGAAAGCGCCCCACACTGACAATTTTTCATTAAAAAACTTGCTTTAGCATTTTTCATTTTTATTAACTTAAGAAATATGAATTATATCTAATAACATTATCTAGCGACTGATGGAACCGATTTTTTATATTTTCATTTATACATATTTTTTGAGCTGTTAAAATATTATATATATAACATTTTTTTGATTTTTCGAACAGCTCATTAAACGAGTAAAAACGCATATATCAAAAATCTGATTCATCAGTCGTTGGAAAATATTGTTCTTTATAATAAATTAATTTTTTATTTCATCTTTCTATATTATTTTCAAGTTGCTGAAAATGAAAAATGCGTAAACATATCTTTTAATAAATATCGTGATTACACTACAGTTAAAAATGATATAATTGATACAAGACTATATTTATAGTAGGTACTCTAAAAATATAATCAAACATTTTTAAACCGATGGATTTTCATTTCATTTTAAATTTCATAAAAATTACTTATACAAAACCCAAATAAACATAAATATACATAAACACCTAATTTTTGGTACATATAGTTAAAATATAACGTATAATTTTAAAATATATTTAATAATATTATGAAACTAATAAAATTATATGAATAATAAAAATAAAAAATTCGGTCTACATTAAAATAAACCTATTTTCATCGGTACGGTCATATAAAACCACGGGTTCATCATTCATTGCCGTTTTTGCGTTACCTATTCGTGACGGGTCGTGTGTAGGAGCGATCGTCGTCCTCCCCCCTTCTAAAATTTAAAAAAATTACTTATTATATTCATCTGCGCGGTTATCGAGTATTGAACAGCGCTCGGCGCTGGGGCGACGTTGACAATCGCCCGTCATAACCATACGATCAAAACACAAAAACATAAGAGGGGCAATTCGGTAATAATGCGGATAATCGGCCGACATGTACGTGGACTGCGGAACGGTACAGAATAAGTTAACGAGTATAATATGCTGTGTGCGTGACGTGCGCACATTTCTATGTTTCTTTATTATTTATTTAATTTATTCTTTTATTATTGGTGTATTACCTATCATATTATTACATTAAAACAGATAAAAATTCAGTATCATATTAACAGAAAATTGAAATAAAACAACTTGAAAGACCCATTTACTGAAACGATAGATAGACTCTTAAATTTTCAGTATAAAACGTCCAAGTTTTATTATTTTCATATTTTGTAATTTTCGTTTATTGTTAAAACGTATTCCCATATTTGCTTTTCCATATGATATTAACTTTGGTTTAATAACTACCTTTTAAATTAGTACCCGTATAATATTATTACAGTACTCTGTATGCTTTTCAAAAATGAATAATTTTTAATCGCCCTCCCACTTTCAAAGTCCACGAGCCACCACTGTTACCCATACACTAAATATATTATATATTTTTTTACTTTCATTTTATTTGCCCACATGTCATTATTATGATTAAAATTATTTTGACTAAAGGGACGCCAAAATTAAGTTCCGCAAAGTGACTCACTTTAACCACTGAGTACGGGTTACGGGAACAATACGATAATGTGATAATGTGTACGATATGTGTTTATTATTTATATTTTACGTCCATGATACAGCGATCGCAGACAATAATAAAGTATATTTTCAAATAATAAAAACGGAAACGATAATATTATTTATTATTATCTAAGACAATAAGTGGCAACTCGCGGTACGCCGCGTAAGTAAATGTACCTCTCACACTAATATTCATTTACACACTCATACATATACAAACCATCCCTAGGCCGGAATTTTAAATCAATTATTACGTCATAAGTGACAAGAGTTCACGAATAATGATACGAAAATGAAACAAAAGTGAACACAGATAAATGAGATTTCGTTTATCAAATATTCAAATTTAATAATAATCACTTCGTTTCTTTCTGGTTTAAATTATACATGGGACGAACCTAGTATATCGTAATTTTATTTGTTGAAGAATAAAATAGTCCAAATCGGTGCATATTTTAAGGAATTTGTTCTGGGTGGCACTATATATAACTACAAGGACTGGGCCAATTATAGTGTCTTACCTCCGGTTCCTTTTTAGTTTAAGATTTACTTAAAAACGTGTTCACTCGCTCGTGCCCATGCTTCACTCGAGTTCCGCTAGGATCAATTTCAATGTTTACTAAAATAATGACTGGTTTTTTTTATAAATCAAGTGTAATCAAGTGGTTGTGGACTAAATGTTGAATTTTAATTTTTAAAACATAAAACTATTCGTGTAATTTAAATTTTCTATTCATAACCGTTAATAGTCATGTGGATTCTTAAGTATTCTTGTCTAATGATGTAAATAATGTTGTTTATTCGATTATCATTTGTTTATTGTTTCATATTTCTGGGATATTGTCAAGATGATGAAATTGAGAAATGCGGAAACATATGACTATTTTGAAATTACTTTTAAAATATGTTTAAACATAATTTTAAATTGTCATTTTTTTAAAATTTCATAAAATTTTTTTATATAAAATACTTGAAAATCGACTGTATGACGTACTCTTATTAAGCGTAAAGGAAAACTACCGAAAATGACCAAAACTTGTTATAAAGAGGAAAATAATCAAGTCAGTGACTTGAAATTATGTACCAAATTTATTATAACCTATTATTAACTTATTAACTATACTATATACTTATGAACAGTAGTCGGTCGTAGATAATAGTATATTTATAGTCAAGTCAACTTAAATATTATTTGTTAATGTTACATTAGTTGAATGTATAAAAAGCAAGTAGGTACTAGTTGTTATCGATTCAATTTAATGTTATTTTAACAAATGAATCTAAATGTAGAAACAACACCAATAAATTTGTTACATTAACTTTAAAAATATATTTTGTTTAAATATATATAATTATAACAGTTTTATTACGTGGTAAAATTTTATTACGTAGATTACATTTTAAAATTGAAAACATTTATATTACATTCAATTTAGAAATCTTTTGTAATCTATCAAATAAATTATTTAAAAAATAAAATGAAATTGAAAACTTTGATGTTAATACAAAAACATACGAGAGTATATCCTTTTGGACTTTGTAATATAGGCAAGAATAGAAAAATGTCTGATATGAAACGTTCTTGAGATTCAAATATTTATTTTTTCCTGAGTTAACATCCATTTTTCTTTGACAAAATCTGTATTTCTTCCAAGTCCACTTGTTTCAATCCACTTTTTTGCAGTATGAATATCTTTTATATTAGTAAATCAAAACAACAAAAATCAATAGTTATAGAATAAAAAGTAATTGCTTAATAATGTTCAAGTTATACTTTTAAAGTTAATATTTATTCATTATTTAATTGATAATTGAATATAACAGTAAACAAGTCATTATTTACCAGAAAAATAGTATGTGCGGACTTATGCATAAAGTATGTTGGTTACAATTTCTGCAGTATTTTGTGGTATATCATACCCAATTGCTCCAACTTTCTTCAAACTTCAAGCAGCATTCTTCCACCGTTCGTTAAGTTTTCCTTTTGCTTGTGTTTGCTGTTCACATTTTAATTTTAGTGGTATAAAATATACACCATAAATTATTAATAATGAAATAACTAGGTATATTTATATTTTTATTATATCAATATCCACATTCAATGTCTAACAATTAATAAATATTAAATATTCATTCTACAAAATGTGTACCTATAGAATCCATTTTGTAAATCTGACTTATAGAAAAATATTGGTGGTCAAATTTTTACTAAGGTTCATTTATTATTTACAAACTAACAGTTTAATACATAGGTACCTATTAAAATTTCAATAAGCCAAAAAAAAAAAAAAAATAATCACATTTTCACAAACTTTTCAAAAACTGTAAAACATTAAATGATTGTATGTTGTAGGTACCTTATAGTAAAGAAAAATGTATCGCGACATTTTTTTTTATTAGGTATACAGTTATTGTAAGCCAAATTCTTAAACCAAGTTACCCACTACTCTTATTTATAAAAAATTTAATTTTTGTGGATTCATATTTTCATTTATTTATATACACAAGTTAGTAGATACCTACTGAGTTTATAAATATTTTTTTTGAAAATCAGATTAAATAGGTAGATACATATTCAAGTAGGTAAATTAGTTAAAAGTAATTTTAATGTACCTATATACCACTGTCTTAGACTCAAAATTGACCGAGTGACAGCAGTTTTAAATTTTTAGCTAGGACACTCGATAAATTTTGAATTTAGAATAATAATTTATACATCAAAATTACTTTTAAAAAAGCCAATTGTATAAAAAATGGGCCGTTTAATTTTCTATGCTGCACTTGCGGTTAGAGTCTGCGCACCCCCTGCAGCATATATGTACTGTTATGATCAAAAATGAAAGAGGGAGAAAGGGGGTTATAAGAGAAAGATATATGTGCGTTTGGGATGGAATTAATTATTGAGACAATTAATTAAATTTTATTGATTATCAAAAAAATGAATATGATCTAAAATGAAAGGGGTTTTAATAGTTTTATTAGGTTATTATTTTGATGAAAACAACACAAGGAATTCATAAGGAGTTTCGTATAGCATGCTCCACTTCTCATTTTTCGAAAAATGATCACAAGATAATTCAAACAATCTGAATTTGTATTAGAATATTAGAATCTATATTAGATTAAATAACCTCAACAAGAAAATTATGGACACACATGCATACAAAAGATAAACGAAAAAAACCAAAACTTATAAACTAATATTTTATTTATTTTTATAGTTACTCTATTCTGTAATAAGTATACGGTTAATTGATAATAAATGTACTGATAAGGAACAAGACGGCAGCCATTTTATGCGTAACAAAAAGTTGCTGACATATTTCTTTATACCGTCATGTGTGGCCAGTGGCCACACACTGGAGGGAGAGCAGACGAGCCATGGCCACTCTGTGGTCATTTTGTTACGTGTCGAAAGGAGGCATCCTCTTAAGCCGCGTCCACACCAAGGAAACAGTGTCGCCGACAAAATTTCGTTTTTAATAATTTTGTTTTCAACTTTGTTGTATACATTGTTGCCCACAAAATTTTCTTTCCCGACTAGTGTATTTGCACGTTCAGACCTGTGCAACTTTGTCGCCGATAAATTATTCGAAGCCCCTTGGGAACTTGGCAGAATGCCAGTCGTGTCTCTATACATCAGTCAAGTGTATTTAATTTGTTTTAATTAATTAATTTTAAGTAATTTGTTTTACTTGAATATTAATAATATGTACTATAATATTATGGAGTGGCCTAAAGAAATGCTCTCTCAGTTAATAGATTTATACCACGAGATACCGGTGTTATGGGATACGTCACCTAATTATAAAAAAATTTTTTAAAAAAAATGACGAGTGGTCAGAAATATCAAACATTTTAAATATTGAAAAATCCAAAGTAGAAAAAAAAATGAAAAATTGTATTTGCCAGTTTTGTCGGTGAATGTAAAAAAGAAAAGTCTGGATCTGGTGCTCATGAATATAGTGTCATTTGCATCCGACATCTGTACAAAGGACTAAATGTATTTTGGTGTGGACGTGGGCCTTTTTCAACTTTGTTGCCGACATTTTTTGATACATTTAAAAAAAATTTGTATCTGACAATGTTTCATTGATGTGGACGCGGCTTTATGCTTGCAAAAATTGTCGTACACGTGCCTGTCTTACAACAATTTTTTTACTAACACAATTACTGAGTAAGGGGTTTGATATTTTAAAAGGAAACGCGTGTGACCAATGTTTTTTTCACGCAGGCTCTTTACAATCGTGCGCGCCTATGCGGTGTATGTATGTGTTCATTTTTTTTATTTTTTTTTTACCTTATTCTAATTTAATTTTCGGTAGTTTACTGATTGTATTTGCTATGTATATTTTATTTTTTTAATCTTTTTTTTTTTTTTTTACATAGTTTCGCTGTAATCCACTAATATTTTTATATGAGCGTATATTGGCGTGTCCGATATGCATTTTCGTCGTATTTTATTAACATTCCCAGAATTACATCATATGTGATTATTTTAACTGTCCGTTCTCACGGTCAATTCAATAATGATGGTACACTTGCATCATTTTAATTGTACGTGAAAAAAAATATCCATTACACTTTTATAAAAATATTCTCTTTTTTTTTTTAAACATTCTTAAGGTCCGCACACACTGGAGCGGTGGCGGTGGCGTTATTTTAACGTTATTTTATTTTTATTATTTTAATACTGCGTTACCAATTTCACCGCCGCGGTGGCAATACATAATATACGATATACGTACGTACTACTTACTACGCGTATATTGACTATAATGTAAGTATACTAGTATATTATATATATACTATTTTTTTATAGGTGCTACAATACCTATATAGGTATAAATACAGTGGTTAAAGTAGAATATATTTGCAGGGAGGACTATAGCTAATGCAAAAAAAAGGCGTCCCCCTGAACCAGTACCGTAATATTTTTTTAAATGTTTTTATAAATTCAACTTTTAATCCATGTTATTGTTGACCTAATTTGTAAAAATTTATCACGGACGTATATATGTATATACCTATTATTATTATGTATAATGTACATACTCTGTGGTTATAACTTTAAAATACGCATATTAATTACCTATAGGTATTCCGGCAAGGAGAGAATGTCTGGAGAATAAAGAAAAATTGAAATAGTTTTTTCTATAATATAGATCTTGCATACAATTTATAACTAAATACCTACCATTTTTTAAACATTTTTTATTTAATTTTTGAATATTATGTACAAAAGAACAAATTCAGTCTCAACTTTTAATTAAACATTTAGAAATATAAAGGGGACTATAATATACTAAAGGGGACGCCGTCCTCCTCCGCCCCTCAAACTTTAACCACTGGGTATAAAATATACATTAACATTATTATATTATTTTATAATAAATTAATTTAAATAATATATTAGGTATATTAATATAATTTAACAATATTTATATTAATCATTAGTATTGTATGTATTGTACTTAGATAAATTGTTTGCAATGACAAAAATACGCGTTCGTAGTATGATCACAGAATAGATATAATGATGATGATAAGATAATAAGATGGAATAGCGTACCTACCTATCTATATTATAGATAGTATATCTATCTTAATAAAATCTTTACATTATATGATAAATAATAATATCTAATCCAAAATATGTGATCTGATTATCCGAATGAGGTCCCACCCTTCCCCAGAGTTCATCAAAACCTATTTTCAAATTTCACTTTCGAAGGGGCACCTAAAGATATAATATTATCATTATGATTTTCTTATTTATATAAACTTAAACATTTATTACCTATATAATATAGTAGGTACCTACTATAATTACTGTATAGTAATCAATATATATATATAAACGTTTTTATTATTATCATTAAAGTCATTAATAATATAAAGTTGTTATATAAAAATATCAACCACCACTGCTACAATTTCAGTGAGTAGCGATATTCTTCACCGCCACCGCCACCGCTCGTGTGCGCGGTCCTTTACACGTGTACATAACATATCATAACAATACCTTTACGTTATATTTTCTAAATTCCGTCGAATAATCGTATATTGGTTCTATAAGAGTATTATGATTATTTTCCAGAAATTTGAATATATTTTATGTATCGATTGTTTCAGTTTCAGATTTCGAATGGAATGCGGATCTTTTACAGGTTTTTTTAACGATGTTTAAATTTTTGTTTTTTCTCTAGGAACAATTTTTTGGTTAGGAAAGGTATATAGTATAGTTATAGCTATATAGTGTACGGAGTTTTGGAGTAAAGAGCTTATTTGATAGTATAAATTCATTCTAGACAATACTTTCTAAAGATCATTTTTTAATATTCCAAGTAGTTTTTTAAGCGCACAAAGTAAAAACTACCTTTTATAACGGTAAACGTTATAGTATGCAAGTAATGATGACATAAAATTAAAAAATAAACTTTTCGCCAGTAATAGATATATATATATATATTATTCATATTATGTATATGCATAAATTTTAATAATGTACCTATATATAATATTAAACCAAGCTGCACTCAAAATCGTTTTATAGAACGCAACGACTTATATTATCATTGTGTAATATGCATTCAAATGTAATAATATACGATTATATATCTACTATTAGTATCCACACACCTGCTGAGGAGCGGAGTACTTCCACCATATTCTTGCCCGTTTTTTAATTAACGCATCGTGTTCACGGAATAATGTCTAGTAATATATATATATATATATATATAGTGCTTTCCTTCGTACTTTCGTAATATAGGTACTTAGAATAAAAGGAAATGCCATCTATGTACGTATATTCGGTAAGGATTTGGTTCCTACTCCGTAGTTCCTAAGCTTTATATAAATTATACAATATATACGTGCCTATGGATTTTATTTATATCATTTATAAGTGTTCAATTGTATGCCAAAAATGATAATAATTTTCAATAACCAAGTTACGATGCTGTCTACCTTTAATATTGCACATACCTATTATATAGAATGATAGATTATATAGACGGTTGATAAAAGTGAGACACGATGACCTCGAGGGAATGCTTGCAATATGCATAACTACTAGTTCTATACACTGTTGTCTTTAATATTAAATTGGTTACAAATAACTTATAATATATTACACAGATATAATTTTAGACAAATATATGTACCATAGGCGGATACAGACGTCTTGCAGTACGGGAGGGGCAATTTATAACCAAAAAGGTAAAAAAAAAAAGGTCATCAACCTATTTTTTAAGCCGTTTTATTTCAATTCTTCGTGCAATACCCTCGATGGGTACCCGAAAAATCACTCAAGGGTATGCGCTCCTTCTATAAAATATTTCTGCCACCCCTGATCAAACCTTCCTTAGTATATATTATATAGACCTGCAAGGGCCAACAATTTTCGGCCCGGCCCGGTCCAACAAATTTTTTCTTAAGCCCAGTCCGACCCGGTCCAAACAATTTTGTAAAAAAAGTCCTGGTCCGGTCCGGTCAAAAAATGTTTAAAATATAATACACACACGATGGCAATACTCACGAGGAGTACTCGGGATATTAAAACTGAAAACGGCAATAATAAATTAACTACCTATAAATATTATAAAAGATACAATATAAATATCGTATATTGTACTTTTACACTTATAGAACCTCTACCCACATAGTGTCGTAGCAATCTGTAATCCAAGGAATTTTCAATAAATATTCCAAATTAACATTTTTATTTTATTTTGGTACTTTCTGTGAAAAATAATAATGCTATCCATATAATATTATAGTAGTGACTGTTATTGATATAATGATGTATAAATAGATTTAATTACACAAGCGTCGAACTGTGAACTTATTGTTATAATTATATTTTATTTTACACCTACCTAATACAAGTTCGGTGCAAGGATTTTTTCCTAAGCCCGGCCCGGTCCAAAAATTGTACAAAAAAAAAGCCCAGACCCGGCCCGGTCCAAAAAAATGTACAAAAAAAAAGCCCAGGCCCGGCCCGGAAAAAATGGTAAAAAATTAAAAAATCCGGTCCAGCCCTAAGTATTTTTTTCGAAGTCTGGCTCGAAAAATGTACAAAAAAAAGCCCAGGCCCGGTCCGAACAAAATTCTTAAGACTATAAAAAAGCCCGGTCCAGCCCTTTATTTTTTCTAAGGCCCGGTCCGGTCCAATTTCACTAAGGGCCGGGTCGGCCCTTGCATGTCTTTAGTATATACACACACTTCACCAGTAGACTCCCCTATATTTCCTATAAAACGACGGAGACTGCAAACATCGGTGTGACAGAAAAATAGCCAAGAAAAATAGATTTAACTATGGAGTCTTGAACTTGTAAGCATTTTGTAAGGTATGGTTTGTGCACAATTTTATAAATATTTAATAGAATAGTTGACATTTCGATATTATGGTGACATTTTTCCACAATAATTCGATATAAAAATATTTTAGAATATTTTTGGCGCTCTTTACAAACTTTTGCATACATTTTTTTTTTAAAAAATTCCGATTGCAATTGTCGACGAAAATATAGATTCTAAGCCTGTATTTTTTTTATTGCATATTTTTGTATATTTGCATGAAAATGCATAAAAATTGCACATTTCTGAATGAATGTATTAATTAAAATGTGCATAATATGTTTCGTTAATTTTTTTTTGTATATTTTGCATATTTTTTGATATTTGTTTGCATAATTTTAATGCTTTGTGTGCATAAATACGTAAAGATTTTACATTTTATTTACATAATATAAATAAGAGCACTTGCACTACTATAATAAAAGAATAATGTTTTAAAAAAGTTCACCAAAGAAGAGGATGAGCTACTCGTTGAATAATGATAAATATACCGAAATGTTAATTACTTCTTTCTTGATCGCTGAATAAACCACAACAACAATATGAAC
The DNA here is from genome assembly GCA_025469235.1 of Pemphigus obesinymphae. Lineage (NCBI taxonomy): Eukaryota > Metazoa > Arthropoda > Insecta > Hemiptera > Aphididae > Pemphigus > Pemphigus obesinymphae. Next base: position 12,943 of record JAIPRL010005853.1, read on the forward strand.
GCGAACGCTGGCTCGGTATTTTAGTTCACGGATCGCGTTCGCATTCGTTCAAGCGAAATCCTGCCTTTAGGATTTTCATGTCTGTATTTTAGGTCCCGTATACTTGGCAGGCAAATTTCTTATTTTTATATTTTTATTAATTATATAATTTGGGAATAATTTGGGCAATTTTAGAAAGTTACTTTTGTATTTTGGGAAACAACGGTTTTTCTTTTATAACCGAAAATTTATTTTGTCAAATTTGTATTTTGTCATTTGAACAATTTTTAATACTGGAATTTTAATAATTTAAAAAAAAAGTAAAGTAGCTCACTATATGTACTGTACTATATACTGTATATACTACCTACATATATGTATATATATATACTTATTTTAATAATTAACCTTTCAAAATTAGTCATAATCTTTATTTTAATTAACAAACTATGTTTTCAAATGACAAAATACAAATTTGACAAAATACATTTTCGGTTATGAAAAAAACCGTTGTTTCCCAAAATACAAAAGTAACTTCCTGAAATTGCCCAAATTATTTCCAAAGGATTCCAGTATTAAAAATCATAAAAAAGTGAAAATAAAAAAATTGCCTGCTAAGTTCACAAAAAGTAAATTTTCGGTTATAAAAAAAAAACCGTTGTTTCCCAAAATACAAAAGTAACTTCTTAAAATTGCCCAAATTATTCCCAAATTATATAATTAATAAAAATATAAAAATAAGAAATTTGCTTGCCGAGTATACGGAGCCTGTATTTTATTGATGCAATTATAATTTATTATTGGAAAGTATGACACACGGTTTGAAAAGCTTAAATTGGGGAATATACAATATCGTTTTGATATCTGACCATTTTCAACAATAATATAATATTAATAGGTTCTTAATTTATAAAAGTAGATAATACAATGTAAAATTCGATAAAATGTTATATCCTGTGTCATTTTCAAGAATTCTACGTATACCTACAGTTTTACCCATGGGCACCTCCTATACGGGATGATGGTTGTCAATATTCGTCTTAAAATGTATTTTTCATTATTTCATAATAATAATGATATAATACTATTTTTAATTTTATGTTCTTGTTATGATAAAACCATAATCATTTTAAATGCTACTATAATAATAAAATGTAATATTTTATACCAGCAGCTGCAGCTGTCGGCTGTCATAATAAAATATAAATACTGCTGGCTTGTTGATAGTTGAATAATATTAATAAACACTCAATAATAATAATAATTGTATTCTTTTTGTATCTATATAGATTCGTTTCATGTTGTCTTGTGTGATGTGGGTACCCATTTCATCAATACAAAATAATATATAATATTGTTGTCGTATTTGTGTCTAAAATTAGGCCGTGTGTACATTGATGAGCGGCGCGTCAGAATAAAAAAAAATTTAAACCATAGTTTAAATCCATATGATTTAAATCAGAGTGGGTACATTGACCACTAGCGGCGAGCGGCTTAAATTTCATCGCTCGCCGCTCATGAAATATGGATATACATATAATATAATATAAAAATAATAATAATAATAATAATAACAATAATAATAATAATTTATTTATTTGCCAAGAATTTACAATTTACAGTAAGTGATAGGTATGTATAACATGGTTAAATGGCATCTCACCACTGAGGATAACCTCTTATCGGTGATGATGGAGTACAGTTAGATTATGAATATACATTTATACATTTTATAATATTTTTAATATTTCCGAAATAATTGATTATAATTCAAAAACATAAATAAAATAGACTACATTGTATACACTGGTACATTATATAAGCAGATGGTCATTTGTATTATTTATCAACCAAAATTTAATAGAGTGCTTGTATATTTTATAAGACGTACTGTTAATAATTTGCACCGGGATATCATTCAGTAATCTCAAACCCACTTGCGAAAAACATCGACTAGATTTTGATAAACAGACAGTAGGGATTTCTATATACATAATTTTTTAATATGTCCATAGATTTTTGTTCTTTTTAACGAATACATCCGTTATTTGCCCGTAAAACTTGTTTTTCACGGGATAAGCGTGTTCAAACAGTAGGTATTCATATTATTCGTGCGAATTTTTAAAGGAGAATTTTATCTGTTTCGTAGTATTTTTTTTTCTGTAACACTTCAACATTATTCAATAAATGAAAAAACTAAAAAAATAATACGAATGTTTACAAATGAATAATATTGTAATTCTATTTATGATGTTGAAAAAATCAAAAATTCTACGACACAGATAAAATAATCTTTTATGTATTGCAAAACATTTCATGACGACTACATAAATATACTGTTATGATAAATATGTTCGTTATATAGCCCACGTCATGCCACAATTTTTAAAGGCCTGAAATACTTGTCCTAAAAAAACATTTGTTCTAATGGACCTTTGTTCCAAATTTGGAACAAAAGTTGATTGGAACAAATGTCGTTTGGAATAAAGAATTATTTGAACAAATGACCATTGGAACAACTGTTTTTGAATATGTATGTGTTTATTGTGTTGGAACAAAAGTCAATAAAATGTACTTCATTTTATCACAGATCATTGTATGATGTTATCAACAGCTGTTACTCACAGTATCACTTTATCATTTAAAAAAAAAACGGTTGCATACTTGTCTACTTGCGTCCCAATATTAACATTGATAATATCAATTTGATAAGCGATAGTTTATTTGCGTCCAGGAAATTGGGACGCATTTCGATCATGATAAGAGCAAATAATATATGAACCTAATATAAGTATTACGTACACATATAGTATTGGAAAAATGCGTTTATAGCATTGATAAGTCCACGAAGAATGATTACGAAAAAACTATTATTCATCAATAAATCATTCGAAAAGGAAAATAAAAACGATGAAAAAATGAAAACGAAACAAGTTGATATATATTTTAAAGGAACCTAGACGTTGATTAATTATCGCTGTGAAATTGAGCAATGTGAGCAAATTTGAGTAATGAATAAAAATTTAAATGTAATTAAAAAAAAAAAAAAAAAAAAAAATAGAAAAACTAACTTATTATTATAAAATTATTAATTTTCTACTAAATTGTAATGTTATGTTACCTATATTTATGGTGACCAGATGTACTTTTTTTCGTAGGACAGTACTCTTTTTGTTGCATTGTCCTAGTATTAAATAGGTACATGCAACTGCAGTATTACATATTTTTTTTTTTTAATTTTCACTGGTTAATACATACATTTATGGTTCGACCAAATGCATATTAGTAGAGGATAATGTTTTATGACTTTAGTATGAATCACGATATTATAATAATGTTATAGTACATTAATGTGCACTGTATTACTGTATACTTAGTATTTTCGCCTTTAAAAATGAATTTATTTTTGGTGTATTCAGGTTTCAAAGTATTTTCATCATAAAGGCACTAATGCGATGTATTTGACCAGAATCCATGGTAGGATGGGAGGGAAACCGATGTTTTATGTGTATTGAATATATATATTATGTTTTCTTCTAGTCCGAATAAAAAATGTTTTACAGTTATATATCTATTTTACGAGTGACGGGGGGGAGGGGTGCGAATGATCCCTAATAAATTGACCATGTAATGAAATTATTACAAATATTTAGTTTTTTCTAGGGCATGGAAATGGAAATAATGGAGTAATCAAATCAAAAAAAAACTTTATATTGATGAAGATGGTCTATGGGCTATGAAAAACATTGTAACATAGTTCATACATAGACCAATCTCTTCAAGAGGTTTTTTTTATTATTAAGGAGGATTAATTGTGAAATGTATTTATTTTTTTTTGGATTTTTATATCTGGTCACCATACCTATATTATATGTATTATATGCATATTAAATGTGAATCAAATAAATCGTAAAACAAACACGTATACTTATTCATAGTCGGATATCATTTCAGATCAGGGAATAGGTACGGACGCAAGTAGGTCATACGTTTTAATTGATATACTTTTTCGGGACGCAAGTAGTATTATTGATAAGAATTTGGGACGCAAGTAGTGTGCACCGAAAACAACATATTTAAATAATAATAAATAATATATTTAACATTTTGACATTATTGAAAAAATAATTAAAATGAAGTTATATGGATTAACGCATTGCTCAATATATTATCAATGATACTTCAAAATATTGTCCTTTATATATTTTGTAATAGGTGTTTTTACCTCTAAACCCATTTTAAAATGCTTTTTTGTATGTTCTTCATAAACATTTTTTTGAACACATGTCTTGGTTATATTACAACTAAAAGTAATGAGTGTATCGGACTATTTTTAGATAACTTTTAAAATGTATTTTAACATTTTTTAATTGTTACATATTATTCAATTTTCAAAATATTTATTAAAAATTGCCTATATAGAACCTCTTGAAAATGGGTGATGTGGAGGACATCCAACCATAGAATAAGGATACCAAATTAAAATAAAACAACAAATGAGTAAACGAATAAATTTATTTTTACGAATAATAACATAAATACAATTATTTACATTACATATCATAGATGTATTAATTATCTTTATTATGTACAGAATGTGCACAATAAAAATAGTGATAGGAACATAAATTACATTATAAAATAATAAATATCAATATAATACAAGTGGAGAACTAGGAACACTAAGATTTAGAGCAATTACCAAACCGCAGTCTGCATACGTGAGTGTTGTAAATAGAGCCCTAAAGATCCTAACTGGGATCGCAAAAGAAAACTAGGATCTATGTGTACGAAGAAATTGTGTATCCATACGATGTGTTTGTGTGTGCATCAGTGGTGCCGAGTACATTATTTTGATGGGGTGGCATGCCCTAGCATAATGTTTTGGATGGTGGATGGATATCATAAATCCATCAAGTATTTTATAGAATATAACATTTATTTATGTCTTATACAATAAGTACCTACCTATAATTAAAAATTTTTGGATAGTAAACAGTACAGTATACCTTGTAAATAGTTATACCTAATATATATATATATATATATAAACAATTACCAGTTACCACACTGTTTATAATAAATCGAATATTTTTTACTAATATGTTATAATAACTTCCAAAAAATTAGATGGATCGATAAACTAAAAAGTTCTCAGTATTTTTTATATTTATCTATCATCTTATAATAATTTAGAACAAGTTTACTAGTCAAAAAGTTGTTTAGCGCCACTGGTGGGCGTGTGTTGTAAATAGAGCCGTAGAGATCTTAACCGGGGTCGCCCAGGAAAACTAGTGTCTTTGTGTGAGATAGTGTGTGTATGTGTACGCGTTTAGCAAGCATCAAGGTGGTAAAAGGTATTGAGAAAATGAATTAAGTACCAACAAAACCAATGAGTTATATACCCTAAATAAGAAACAACTATGTCAAACTGAAGGTATATTTTTTTTATTATATATTGTTCTCATAATAATAAGTAATTAATTTTTTAATTTTAAATTTATTTATAGATTATATTATGGATATAATGAATGGATATTTTTTATGCTTTGAATGCTTCAAATAATATTCATGAGCTGACTTTTTAAGATTATCACAATTATATTTAGTTCGATCCAAACTCTTTAAAATACAATTTAAATTTTTTACATAAGTAAACAGGAAAAAGTTCTTAAATTTATCATAAATTGAAATTTTGAAATCATATTTTGGACATTTAATTTTAAAATTTCCATTTATTTCAAAAAGAAAAATTAAATGTTTACCTGTTTTGTTCATTAATATTGGGTAAAACATTTTTAGTTATATAAAGTCAAGGTTTGTAGATAATATAGGTTGCCTCATCTCGAAATTCTGAAAATTCAGGAGTGGGAGAAATTCAGTGATGACGTAGTCTGTAGTATAAACAAACGACAAATATACGAGAAGTACACGTTTTTATCATAAAGATAGTTTTTAAACTATATAGTATATAAAAAGTTTTTAGCATTTTTATTTTAGAAATTGTGAGTTACGAATATGGCTTCAAAGACTATTGTACCAATTGGCAGTTCTTGTTGCGCTATGCGACATGTCCACAAGGCAAAACAAGATGGATCTAATATATCGTTCTACAAGTCAGTAATATATTTTATGTTATAATATTATGGGTAATAAATACTCAGCCGATTAGATATAATAGTTAAAAAATTCAGCTCCTCAATTGTATTTTATCATCATTTTTGGGATAAGATATTACCTATCATAATATCATTATTAATTTTAGAATAATATTTTTATAGGTACCTATTTGTCTATAATAATAACAACACTTCTGAAAAACGTATTATAAATTATAATTATGGCCATTGTAATTTAAATTCATTAAATAGTGATTATTTGGTAATACTACGTTTAATATTAATTGTTTTTATTAAGGTCTGCAGTTTAAGTTCAACTCTAATTAACATCTATTATAGAAATATTTGGCATAAGAATACGGCATACTATTGTGCCATCGCCGAATTTATACTATGTCACAGCGAAAAAAACGGCACGGGGGGTTTGCGATGTTTACATGAGTATGAGGCAGGCTCGATATAAAGTCATATTAAATAATTAATAACATAGGATTTTCATTTCTTATACCATGACTAATAACACTACCAAATAAACATTCCAATGGATACATTTCATAGGCTCAAATACTTTGGTGGTATACTTCCAATGATCGGTATGTAGAGATCTATCTCTTACCACACTTCTTAATGGCTTTCCCAGTTCAGCATTGATTGTACTTGCATTGACAAAATCAAAAACCTTGTCCATGAAAAGACAAAATTTGTAAATTTGTAGCTACAGAATTGGTCAGTACACTGTATTTTGGATCTAAAAAGTATGTTCAACGTAATATTAGTTACTTATATTTACATAACAAATTAAATTTGTAGCTTACCATTATCAGACATCAGTTTCATCCACAATGATTACATCTACAAATTCGATTAACTCGTCTATCAGTGGTTGCTTGGGCCATCTAATGGAATCTCAGGTGAAATTATGACTAGAAATAAAATAGGTTAAATTATTAAACATTCGACAAATTACTTTTCAATATATTATAATATACTTGAGTATATACGAGTTAAACAATTATATAAAACTCATCAGTATTGTCAATTGAGTACCTATTGTTTATTGGTATTTTTTCTTAGACAGAGATAACATATACGGTTTACCTAGTATAAAACATATCCTAATATATCTCTTATTTCTATACGTATAATACTATTATGATAGTAATATACACTTATAATGTAATATATACTTCATAATATACACCTATACCTATATAAAATTTTTATATGTTTTATTGACGCATTGTTATTATCTAAGTATAGGTACATACTACATGGTAATCTTAAATAATATAAATAATAAACATCAAGATAATAAACATAAGTAATACATGCTTGGTAATGCTAAAGTAGGCTTTAAATCTTTCTTTAATGGAATAGTTCCCGGACTATAGCAAGAACTGTTAAAACGTTTTGTATATATAAGGTATGACTTCCTCACATACGGCTTGGAAATATTTTTCAACTTCATGTTCCCAGTTCTTGAAATCCAGGCAGCGAATTCATACTTTCCATAGGAAAAGAATGTTTTCTCGCCGATTTACCGCTTTTGCAGCCAAGCACACAGCACTTGACGGATAACATGGTGGACAAATGATGTAGCAACAAAATATAATTAAAAATGCAAGAAAATTTTGGTAAAAATTGGTAAAAATGAAAATAATCGCAGACTGAAAGAACTCGTAAGGCTATTGATCAAATGCGACGTGAACATTTCATTTTTGTCAGGTTATAAAATTCAAATCCTTGTTATGATCGTTTAATTTCGTTCACGGAGTAAAAAAAAATATTCCATGAGATAGAACACTAGCGAAGCGACTGGTTTACTTCGCTACTAATATCAGTGTCATCGAATTTACAGGTATAAGTTAACATGGTCTGCATCCAACGCTCGATTTTTAAGGGGTTCTGTATAGGCAATTTTAAGGAAACCTAAAATGTTACTATTATAAAATATTTAAATACAATTTAAAAGCATTTTATAAGGATTCCTATATCAGTTTAATTTTATGTTATTGCACAATTTTGGTGTATGCTTAGAGTCTAGAGGATGCAGCGTGGCTAACTTTAAGGGGTTATGTTAAGGCAATTTTGAGAGGAAAAATCTAAGAATTGAAAAATAGTTATGTTCATATTAAAAGTAAATTAAAAGTGGTCTAATATCAATATCGTCTTATTTTTTGTATTTATACAATTTTATGAAAAATATTACTTTCGCATTTTTGATTTATGTATTAGTAACTCATGCATTATACTATACATCTGTACTATAATAATTTGAAAACACAATAGCCCGTAGAAAGATCAAACACAACATATATATAAATAAATACCCAGTTCCTACAAAATAATTTGTTTTTATTTAACAAATACGTATTTCAAAAACAATGTTCTCATCTTCAGTGTTAAATAACTACTATAACTCAGTAACTGAAATACTTCGTGTTTTTGCGTAATTTTTAGGCAGTTTTATGTAGTTGTATAAAATTAATTGGGATAATCTAAAAATTATCAAATGCACCAAATAATTTTTTAAAATGAGTTATAAAATAAATTAAATGAGTTGGATGGTTTACAACATTCGGCTTATCCGAATAAAATTTATTTCAATATACAAACTGTATAGTAGGTATACATTTGATAATCACTGACCTTATAATATATTTTGTAATTCATTTATGTTTTTATTTTTCATTTTTTAGCTCACTTGGGCGTTAATTATAAATAAAATAAATACAAATTAATACTAAACTCGTTAAGTATAAAATAAAATAAACCAAATTATTAGATTAACACTACTATAGTTTATACTAGACCATGGCTAAATTTATATTTTAGTCATGTACTAGACTACTTTTTAAAAAAGTCTTTATTTTGATAAAATTATCTAAATTATTCTAAAATAATAAAAATTAATGATTTTTGTAATCTATTTAGTTTTATCACTGTATGAAAAATTAACGATATACCGTGGTTGATAAGTGAGACAGTGATCGGAACAAAGTTTATTGGAACAAAAGTTTGTTTCAACAAATGTTTTTTGGAACAAAAACTGATTGGAACAAGTATACTTTGGAATTTTTTGGAACAAATGTTTTTTGGAACAAAAACTGATTGGAACAAGTATACTTTGGAATTTTTTGGAACAAATGTTTTTTTGAACTAAAGGTAGCGGTGGTCAATTTTTAACAGTTATATTTCATCAACAAACATATATGCAGGGAACGAAATTTTATGAAAAATACCTTCACATTTATATAAACAAGATATAATAATCGTATTATCGATTAACGACCATTTAACTTTATTTTTGAAAATATGGGCACATTTACGTTCATAAATGAAAAGTAATCGAAAAAAACAATTTCTGGCCAAAATACACTAAAAACGGATATAGAAAAATCAGAAAACAAAAGCTCTAAAATAAGTTCTAAAATACAATTTGTGTTTTATTTCTGATAATGTAATCTACAAAAGTTATGTACCTATAGGTATAAGTATTTTGTGAAATTCTTTAAGCGTATTTTCTGTAGTCCTTAACTCAAAAAAAAGTATTTACTATTTACCAAAAATAAAATAACAAATAATTATATTGCCTTTTCTCAATAAACTCATTCCACCCAGACTCTAGAGAATCTAAATAAATATGAATATGATGTAATATGCAATATATAGGGTATGGGATACAGTCATACATATCTATATTGATAAATAAAGTCGAGTGTGAATTAAAATTCCTCTCTTAAATTCTATTCTAGTTATTAAATTACAAAAATTGTTTAAAATAATTAAATATAATTTGATTTATTATTTAATTAAAAATATATTATTTTAAACTATAGTAAAATTTTAAATCCGCTTTGGATGGATATATAATATATATTATATTCATTATAATAGGTTATATAGGCAGGGGCGGATTGGTGAAAATTTTCGGCCCGAAAAATTAATGGAATTGGCCCTTTTACAAAATAAAGAACTCAATTAATTTACAAATTACCTTAGAAATCATTTCCAAATTTATTATAAGCTTAAAGCTAATAAGAAAATACAAAATATTTACAAAAAAGTAATGCAAAATTAAAATATTGTTAGAGACTTAGATCGTCTATAATTTTTACCGTGATGAAATGACGGTGTATACTCGTATACAGTATTTTATACGAATTTCAGGCCTCAAAATTTAGGCTCAAAAATTCATATAGACAATTTAAAAATAAATTCGTTTTGGAAAGTTAAAGAGGAAAGATACCTAAATAATAATAAATTATAGATATTATTGTGGATTTTTCTGATGAAGAACATATATTTATAGTTTAAAGAAAAAATTTAATAACTTGGGGTTAGGTACATATTGCGTAAAAAATATGAATAGTAGTAATAAAGTCACGAAAATCAAAGGAATATTAGTTTTATCAATTATATACTCTGTGAATTACCAACTAAAATTTTTGATTTCGAAGAAAATTTAAAATCTAATTTAGAAAAAATGCAATAAATTTTGAAAGATCCAAATATTTATGTACTGAAGTCGAGTAAGTGGAAATAAATAGTAAAATCTGGAATATGGAATATTCAGAATTTTAATGATATTGGGAAATGGGAATGTTATATAGTGAATGTAAACTTGAACCTACCCAAATTTCGTCTAAAAATGTCGTTTAGAATTTTTAAAGATTTTAAATATTATTATTGTTATTTATTAAATATGAACAAGACTCCTGGGACCTGGGAATCTAAAGAACTATAGCCGAGGACCCAGTTTTTTTGATAAATGTATAGTATTTTATAATATACAGGTGCATAGAGTAAGTTTATTTGATTTATTTTGTGATATATAATAATATATAGTATAACTTAACATTTTTTTATCTGGTAAGATGAAGTAATTCGTTTTTTCATGTATATCATTGAAAAGCAATTACATACCTATGGGCTATAATATTGACGTAGATTCATGGCAGCAGCCGTCACGAGCACCGAAACGAAAACTTCCCGGTATCCCGGTGGGCCAATCCGCCGCTGCAGTGATATAGAGTATTTCTACTTCCATTTTTCAATACGTTTTATAACCGTTAACTTGTAAAATGTTTAAAATCGTTAATGTTTCCAGGCCATAAATGATCTTTAAGTAGGTAATCTATTATAAATATACACACAGGTATCTACCTGTTTATTTATTATTACTGCAATTATTGGTGTCTGTGTCCCGTGTCCATGGTAATCGGAAAATTAACAAAAAAATGTTACTAATATTTCTGTATGAACAAGTTTTTCACTGATTGCTTGCTTTCGCGGCAACGGATTTCTTTCAAAATGACACTTAAACCTGCCCCGGAGTACGAAAAATAGTGTCGATCGGCCGAATAGTTCGGATTTTTATTCCGTACAAACAAACAAAACTCCGAGTTATGTAGATGATATATTTTTACATATATGCTATAGTTTTAGTTCGAGTAACAATGATAACGATAATTATTTACGTTTCCTGTAAAGAAAACTTACACCAGTGATATATAGTAGACGTGATGAATTGTAATCGGAGATAATATATTATGTTGTGTGATGTTATAAATGACAAACCCTGCGTAATATGTATATATGTATAGACTATAGAGGAGTACCTGAAACGCTTTTCATAAAGAAGAAATCAAGGCCATAACCTGAGGGGTAGTCCATGGTGTTCCGACCCTTCCCAACATTTATTCAACATAAATATATTTTGAAATTTTTTAGAAAAAATTATAACACAAATATGCTCCTCCGTATACCTATACAAATAGTCATAAGTGTAAAATTTTTTAGTTTTGATTAGAGAAGAAAACTTGATATGAGATATGAGACGCCTATCCTAACCCGTGAACACGGCACGCCTGTACTTCATATCAGATATCAGTGCGACGTGGTGATTGACATTTATTGAGGTACGTACCCTATTCAATTGTATCAATTTTCTGGGTGGTGTGGGGTACCGAAATTGTATAAATTGTAATTCAATAGCATTTATATAGTTTTCCACACCATTGATCTGTATATAAATGGTTGACGAGTTACACTCGTATAAATTATTATAGTAGCATCTGAGTATAAGAATATAGAAAGAACGCAATAATGTTTAAAAAATTAATGGATCCTGTGCATATAATATATTATTATACATAATACCTACCATTAATTGTGTAATATAAGATAATATATATAATTAATGCTCAAAATAATCTACACATCAATTGTATTTTAAAAAAAAATGACAAATTAACTTACAAACATATTCCAAACTTTGTATAAACTTAGATTAATCATGAATCATGAATCAAAGCATTGTAGGTACTAATAATATTAGTACTTAGTAATTATATATGTATACTATATAGGTATTTATATATTACCTATATACCTTAAGTAGCTATAATAGTAAAATGGGGTGAATGTCGATAATGTGAATAGCTTAACTTGATAAGTGTACGAGTATACGCGACAAAAGGTGCGTGGAGACCGAAGGACCAGTATATAAAAATTTATTAATATTTCCCCTTACAGGTAGGCTATTTAAGGTCGTAAGATGTATAATGGGTTGCATCATTGGACGCCAAAAAGGAAGAATTAAACCCCTTAATTTACGCAACTACACTTACATCATGGTTAAAATATACAGGTTATTGCATACCCTTATGTTTCTCTTTCTTATTGTTGTTATCTCTCTCTTTCGGAAATTAAATGGCAGTATAAGGGGAGCCCCTATGATTGGTCTAAATTTTAAACAAGCAACCAATAAGAGTAAACACAATATAAGGCGGACTTTTAATATGTACTTGTATACTACTAACAATTATAAACAAGTTATTAATATTGTTTGTCATAGATAATTTTTGTATATATATTTTTAATCTATATAATATTACGATTACCTATGTATTTATTTAAATTGTATTACTTATTTGTATAATAAACAAATTGTATAATGATTATGTGTTGATTTATTTTCCTATTTTATTTGTTACCTATTATATTTGTACGTAGTAAAATTCATGGGAATTTTTTCTGCAAAGAAGATAATATAATAAAGAAGGTGGTTAATGCGTGTTTAGATAACGGTGATTTACCTTTAGAAGTTTTAAGATATATGGTGAGGACCAGAACTTTGATAATGGTACGAGCATTAAATGCAAAACAAATTGACTACCATCAAAAATCAAAATAAAACAAAAAGAAATTAGATAAAATTTTTAATTAATGTAAATATTTGTGTATTAAAATTAATATTAATGTCTAATGCTCATTATTTAATATCTACATACTTTTCTTTAATCTGCACTTTTCATCACGATGAAAATATATTTTAAATACCGAATTAGGATTCAGATATTTAACATTTTAACACATAGAAAAGGTAAAAACATTTTAAATGAAAACGGCATATTATCACAAAGTGTTATACCGAATATATATAATATATACCGAAATCGAAAACAAACTATCAATATAAACATCGATATTAATAAAGTAATCGATCCTCCTTACGCTACCATTTTATTTGTATAGCCGCCCGTATTATCAATTAGGTGCAATAACCTTTATATTTTAACCATGACTTATATATACGTGTTTATTGGGATACAGTACAAGACTCAAGTAAAATATTTAATAAAATAAAATAAATAGGTACAATAATATTTAAGATAACGCAGAAAAACAATTAAGATAGCGGAATGGAGAGGACGGGGAACAGTAATGATAAACGTAATAGTAACTAAAGGTAGGTTTTACAATTTTTGGTTTAACTCGAGTTCAGTTGAACCTGGTTCATCAACTGAACCTAGTTTAACTTACTGTCGGTATTACAATCGTTTTTATTGTTCCTACATTAAATTACATTGCATTTATGACAATCCTATGAAGAGCTTATATTAAAAATTAACCTTATTCTTTTGATAATTTTTTACAACTATTCATTTTGTGTTAGTACATTATAGACATAATTTGAAAGGTTAGCAAGTTATAAATAAAATCGACGATAGAGTTTTCCCCCATTTTTGAGGGAAGGGTTTACACAATAGGGATAGGCTTTGGGACTATTAGTACCTTTATTGATTTGTAATGTATAGGCTATATATGTGTTCCAAAATTCGACTTTTGATCAATTATTTCCAATTTCTCATCATTTTTTTTTTTTTTTTTTTTGTCAAATTTGATTGGACAGACTAGGTGTATTATTATGATTTTGTTATGCCCAAAGCTGTACCTAGATTCTTTTTTCAGAGAGGGTCCCAAATGTATTTTATAATATTTTAGTAGGTACATATTGAATTCGTTTTGTCTATCATATAGCAATTTATCGAATTAATGGATTTTGATAACATATTTGAATTTAGGTATAAACGAATTAACTTAAATACCTATCTACCTAATCGAATTTCTTAAAATTTTTATTTCTAATATTTTAACATTATTAATTTAATAAAACTATTTATATATTTAGTTACTATATAAAACTATATAAACAAAAAGTTTTATATTATTTTTATAGGAATAAATATTTAAAAAAGTAAAATATAAATATTTAAAAGTCGATCAAAAGCGGCGAGTTTTCCAATCTGTAATGTTCAAAATATTTGAGGACAACTCAATCAACGATAGACAAAAATAGCTTTTTTTTCTAATTATGTTATGATTAAAAATATTGATATTGATGCTAAAGGCCACTAGTTTACATAAAAAATCTATTAAATGTTGAACAAATTTCGAAAAAGGTCCTTAATTCGTGGTTATACCTACGTATGATATAAAATGTAGATACTTACCTAATAAAATATAAAATTATACATTGTCTATTCTGTAGTTACTCTATGGCACAGAACATAATGTTATGTCTTTGGATATCTTGAATACCATAAACTATCGTTGACTACAACGTTGAATACATGTTAGAAATTCTATGGATTTCATATTAATATAACTTATTAAATATTTATAAAAATTCTTTACTCATTTATAAATTATCCGATCATTACGTTTGGTAAAAATTGTGAGTATATAGTATCCATATATATTATAAATAAAAATTAACATAAATAATGAACTTTTAACTACGTATACATATTTCAACAATCATCTTGTTATTTTCAGTGTCAAACAAAAACTTCGTGATTTAATTCATTATTTCGGGTATAAGAAATTATGGAATACCTGAACAAAAAATACCTTATCCTGTTTCGATGCGATGTGAAAAACCAAAGTAAGTATTTATGTACCAAAGAAACATGTCTATACTATTTTTTGAGTATCAATTATATAGGTACCTACCTATCAAAATAAGTTGTAATTTGTGCCGTATTTTTGTTATTATTTATAATTAAAAGTGAAATAATAAAGTAGAATAATATTAATATAGACAGTTATAATATATTCAACGCTCCGAACCACTGAAATGTATTTAAGTATAAAAGTATAGTCAAGTTGTTTTCAAATTTTATTTTCATTTATCAATACCTAACCACTAATACTTACAGTTTTCATTTAATTAATCCTAAACTGTATTTATTATCACGTAAAAAAAATATAGTTATAACAAACATGATTAATTCAATCATAAACCTTTGTAAATTTACAGACTAGCTTATAACACGGTTAGACGTACTAAATGTATATAGTTGATGTAATTGTGCTTATTTTAACTATAAAATGTGGTTAAAAAGTTTTATCGGTAAATATTGTGCCAGGAAAATAGGTATATTTGTATGAACCTAATTATTAGATTTGATATATTATTGTACACAAACATGGAAAGTATATTCAACTATATAATATAGTTCTAGTAACAATAACTTTCAATTTTTTCAACCTAATTATTAGATTGAATGTATTAATTTATATGTACTTCTCGTATAGTAGGTATCTATTGATAATTGGCTAGTTTTTACGTGTAAGTAAATATTATATCGTATAACAAATTAATTATGGCCGATTTATTTGTGTTATATATATTAAAGGATTTTCAAATATCTGGTAAAAATTGGAATGTTCGTAATTTTTAAATTATTAAACAGATACCTAGGAATGTATAATATACGTAATATGTAAAATATTACATATTATGTATGTATTATTACATAATATGTAAAATGTATAATATACTATATAATAATAGTAATATTATTATATAGTATTGCTAAATATAAATAAATATAAATATATTATTTTATTATTATTTAATATTATATTATATTTAAATATAATTTATATAAAATAAAATAAATGCATATGTACTTACCGGGTTCGGTGAATTGCATCCCAAATATAAAATGTGAGTACATAGCTATAGGTGAATTGCGGCCCAGGTATTTTTTCCAAGTAGGTGATTTGCATCCTCTCTAGTCGTTCTAAGCAATACAGCAGCACTGAAATAGGGCCTTCATTCTTATTTCGATAACTTTTCGGAGTAGGTACCCAAGTAATAAATAGTAATTTATCAATCAACTGATTATATGACCGAGCAGTGAGATATAATTTCTATAAATTTTGTTTATCAGTCCGCAGTCGTCAATCGTATTGTATGTGTTTTTACATGAAGTCTATACGGTCAACCTCCTCGCGATGTCTTCTGTATAACGCTTAATGGGACGAATAATGGTAGGCAATTCACCTAGTTTTAATTTTCAGGACGTGAATTCAAGTAAAGCCGTACTTACGTATTTCTCGTATACCTAGTGCCTATTGATAGTTAGCTAGTTTTTACGTGCAAGTAAAATATATTATTATATCATATACTAAATTAATTATGGCCCTTTTATTTGTGTTTGATATATTGAACGATTTACAAATATCTGATACTGATATATGATAATATACAAAAATTCGAATGTTCATCATTTTTAAATTATTAAACAGGTACCTAAGTATGTACAATATTATACTATTATTATATAATATTGCTAACTAAAAATATAAGTAATTAATTAATTAAATTATACGAAAAACAATACAA
>JAIPRL010005854.1:0-30013 GCA_025469235.1 Pemphigus obesinymphae
CAATAATTTTTTTAATACAATATTTATGTTATATCAGGTTTGTGGTCACACTGGTGCTAACTGGGAAGATGGCCGACACGTTTTTTGGCCTGTCCTATGCTACCCATTATAATTATTATCAGTGTCCGCGGTCTGGTTGTATATAGATATAAGCAGAATCATAAATTTAAATTACTAAATTAAAAAATTTACCTCTAAAATCAATAGGTAATCAATTTCTAAAAGATACATTTTGGAAAGTTATGGATAAACAGAATACGAAACAATTTTGAATATACTTATTTTTCCGAGAAAAAAAACATCTCCAAAGTATTTAAAAAACAAATGTAAAGTCAGTTGAAGTATTTATTAATTACAAAATTTTCTATTTTATTATTTATTACATTAAGCCAGTTAAAAAAAAAAAAATGCTGGCACTGCACTAAAATCGAAATGTAGAACATTTACTCTATTCAAAATGAGGTCAGTAGTCGGCGCCCAACTTGTGCGCAAGGGCGGTGGCTTCATTCAACTCTTGATATGAATTACATCCATGATCTTCTATTTTCTGACTTATATATTGCAATCATGGTCTTCCTCTATGATTTTTTCCATAGATTATTCCTTACTAAGATTAGTAATAGCAACCCATCGTGCCTTAAAATATGACATATTAATTCGTTTCACCTTTTCTGTATACTCTTCCATATTGATTTCCTCTCAGATATCCTTTCTAAAACTTCTTTATTAGTAATTCTATCAGTCCCACTTATCTTCTCCATCCTTCTGTAGCACCATATTTCGAATGCCTCTATTATTCTCATTTCATCTCTTGCAAAAGTCCATGTTTCGCATCCATATAACATAATGTTCAGATGTACGTTTTTATAGTAGATTCTTTCTGATGTTAAAGTCAATGTTTTTTGAAGTAAAAATACTTCTTTTTTTTATTAAATTCCACCTTAGCTTGGTATATTCGCTTTATAATTTCCTTTTTGCATTTCCCATCTAAGCTTATCGTACTACCCAAGTATATACCTAAAATCTTTTACTTGTTCTATAGTTTCATCATCCTTTAATTTTATTCTTGTTCTTATGTTAAGTCTCTACTACATACTAGGACTTTCGTTTTCTTTGCGTTCATTTTCATATGTAAATCCTTTTCCATCACCTGTTCCAATGTTCCTAAAATATTTTTTAGATCTTCTTCATTCTCCGCTATTATTGCAATGTCTTCCGCGAATCTTAGCATGTCTATTGTATATCCATTTACCTTTATTCCTAGCTGTGTCTTATCTCTTATAGTATGTATGGCCTTTTGAATGTAAGCATTAAATAATAAATATTAAAGATGATAATGTACATCCTTGTCTAACACCTTTCCTTATTTTGGACTTTTTTTGAATATCTCCCATTTTTATGATTGCTATTTCATTTTTATACAATTAATAGAGCAGTTTTCTTTCCGTGGTTGCAACTCCAGCTCTTTTCAGAATTTTGAACATTATTTCCCAGTTAACATTATTGAATATCTTCTTAATGTTAACAAAAGCAATACACGTTGACTTATCTTTCCCTATTCTTTTTTCTATTATTAATCTTAAAGCCAATATCGCTTCTCTCGTATCCATATTTTTTCTAAATCCGAATTTATCCTCTGATAATATATCTTCTATATTCTTTTCCATTCTCTTAAATATAGTTTTTGTTAAAATCTTTGAAGTGTGCGATAGTAAGCTAATGTTCACACTTTTTAGCTATGCCTTCTTTGGTATGGGAATAATTATACTCTTTACAAAGTTGATTGTTATATCCGTCGTTCTGTAAATATCTCTAATGAGTAAATAATTCATTTATCATATTTTGTCCTGCTTCCTTCCAAAGTTCGGTTTGGATATCATCTATTCCCGCCTCTCTCTTTGGTTTTAAGTCTTATTGCTTTGTCAAATTCTTCTCTTAATACCGAATGTTCTACATATCTCCATCTTGCTCAATCATTTTTTGTTCGTATACTTCATCTACTTGGCTATCATTACTGTTGGATGTTGGCATATAAAATTGTACTACTTGTAGTATAATTGTGTCTTTTGGTTTGGTTTCTATTTTGACAAGAATAATCCTTTCACTGTAATGCACAATTACAAAAAGAAAAAACTGTAATTTAATACATTTTAATTGTTACTATTATAAAACGATTTTCAAAAAATTAATTTTTTTCTTTTATTATTTAAATAAAGATAGGTAGAGAAATAGAAAGGTATTTTTTTAAATAGTAATAAGTTACACGATTAGCGGTTGTATGGCGAACTGTAAATTTTATTGAGGCACAATATATATTTTTGGATCTACCTATATTTTTACCTCTTCTTCAGGACTCTCTTGATTCCAAAAAAATGTATACAATTTTCACATTTTTCAAAAAAAAAAAACTAACTGAAATTTTTTTGTGATTCAATGGAGGATACCACTATTTTTTTTAATAAATAAATGGGCACGTGTCTAAAAAAAAAGTTCATTCACCATATCACTGAATATTAGTATGAAATATCTACTAAACTATATAGTTACAATAATTATAGTTACTATATATTTTATTACTATTTTTTTATAGAATTTATACTGAATGATATTACCTTATGTATACGTTAAACGTATAACGTATGTATTTCTCATCATAAATGTATCATTTGTCTTGGGGATTAATTTAAAAAAATATATTTGTGGTGTGCTCTATACGTATATAATATATTATATGTAGTTTAATATACCAGATAAATGTCAATAACATAATATTGTTAACAGTTAACAATTTGAAAAAAGTTAGTCGGAACTTTAAATGTATTAAATGTACACGTTAAATAATTGTACAGAAATTTATTTTCGTCACAATAGATGTTTATCATTTGTACACGTGTTTAATTGAGTCGACGTTTTAATACTTAATGGAATAAGTTTGCAAAACAAACGAAATTGATTTAAGGATAACCCGTTGATATTTTCAAGAATTTTTTTTCGACTAGCTTAAAAGAGTACCACGTATTTGAAAATTAATTAAAATCACGATTGTTCTGTTTGATTATCTTTCGTTTTAACTCGATTACTAAAAACTTAGACAATCGTATTATAATATTGTACAGCGGTATATTCGGTCAGCGGACCGATGATTTTGAAATAATTAAAATTAATTAAGCAATACGTCATGTATTAATTTATATTAATAATAATTATTACATGATAAAACAACGGAATGCATGTATATTATTGTATGAAATAACGGCGGCTCTCTGCCGACTAATTTTAAGTACTCGTGTATAAGCAATTTTCAAAATATCGTATGACGTGTATGTGCACGTGTAAATGAATATTAGTGTGTGTAATTCCGCTGTCCACAACGTCCTGTATAATAACATTACCAGCATTACACAAACTGATAACGCAGTTATCACATCTCAAGTCGGCAAATTTTAAAAATTAATTATCCCTTGTTTTTGTTATTGACGTTTTCAAAAATTAAAATAAACCTAAATCGTCATTATGTATATTAGTTATTATTATAATATGGGTAGGCGGCGAGTTCATTATTATATTAATATATTATTATGCCTACGCATCATTATGTCTAAAGTTGAACCATACAAATCACCTATATAATATTATGGGCAGATAAAAATCACGGATGTCGTATGGATTGCAATAAAATATACTACCTATAGTAAACATTTAAACAATATCAAGATAAACTTGGAATCCACCACACATGTGGTCAGCCTAATTATTGTGTATACTTTATTGTAACAAATCTAAAATCGGATATTTGTAATCGATAATAATAATTTAATATAGGTAGGTACACCTTGCCCGGTCGACTTTACAGTTTACACGATTTCAGTCGGTACCATATTCTTTTATCTATTATGGTCGGCACTCGGCAGTATCTTTATATACACTTTTGGTTTACTCCTAATTCTCAAAATAATTTTCCTTTATTCGTATTTCTTTTATCATTTATATATTATATTGAATACCAATCACCAATCTTTATATTATTGGACAATGTCAGATAAATAAAAAATAAAAATAATTAAATTGGAGTGTGTAGATTGTGGTAGTGTTTTTAATAATGACTACGTATAATCTACAACACAAACGGCAAGTGCTCAATAGCAAAAAACTTAAAGTAAAGCATTTTGAAGCGCCAAGAATATCCTTCGATGCTGTGAAAATCGAGAGTAGATACCTGCAAGATACCTCTGAAATGAGTTGATGAGTTATATATGCGCATATTTGTATTTTATCCTACGATTTTATTGAAATGTTTTGTGCTAAGTTTAACCGCGTTTTCACCTTATTTCAGTAGCGTACGAAACTTTGGAAGTGTTTTTTGTTCGTTTGTAATATATTTTACTTTGGTGCCTGTCAGTCATTCAGCCGTATTCTATAAAATAATCTGAGATAATCGTAATAGTCTGCTCCTAAGGACTTAGTTTTAACTTGGTGCTACATAATACATTGCCATAGCTAAAGGTTCTTCAAATATTATTTAGGCATTTGAGAGAACAGATCATTTGCTAAGACGCAGGTCCTGGTCTAGAATATATAAAAGGTAGAACAGTCGTGTGTTTTGAGGATAATAATGGCAAGAGTTATTATCCTGTATTACGTATTTCAGACATTAGAGTATGTTATATTGTTTTGTGTTGTCGTATACAAGTCGATTAGAAAAATTGACGTATACGGCAATAATCTAGAAAATAAGCTTATAAATTCATACATATAATGAAATTAGTGGTCGGACAACAGAAAGTACGTAAACTTATTTTCTGCTTATTGGTCAAAAACACAAAAATACGGGGTGCTTAAAAAGCCTTCAAAATCACCAAAATTGTTTATAATACTGAAAATAATTTAGCCTAAAACTTTATATTTACACTAAGTATTAATTATAATGCAATAATAACGTGATGAAAATTTCAAAATTTTTTGACCACATTCCAAAAATATATAAAAAAAATTGATGCTTTAATAGTAAACACTTTTTTTTGTAGACAGAATCAAGTAGGATATTGGCTATAGATTTTGTTCGATTAGTAGTTTACTTAAGCGTAAATAAAAAGTTTTTATAAATTGGAAAACAATTTTAGGTACTCTAATCTATGGGGTACTGCCCTAAGCTAGCAAAAACTGAAATGATGCTACTGATGCCATACCCTGCAATATAATGCACATCAATTTAAAATACATGAGTTATTTTTACAATTTTTTATAAGTACTTATATTAATATGTATATAACAATATTATTTTAAAAATGAACCCATATAGGTCATATGACATATTATATAATAGGTTATAAATCATATAGGTATCTAATATTAATACATGAATTTTATAATAATATATAATATAGTAACCCCAACAAATATCTAATTGTGAAAAAGAGCCAAGTTCCAGACCCCCCCCAAAAAAAAAAAAAAACAGCCTAACAAAGTAATAATATTGTGACATTGAGGTGAAGTCTGCTCTTTCTTTAGTTCATAAACTCACTTCATTCCTACTTTCATGAGCAACACTGCTCTTTTATTTGTATTACTGTTTGTATTTGTACACACTTGGCCAGTTTCTGAATGAAGCATAAAACAGACTTGGCCGCAATGTAAATATCAATACTTCGATTGGCTGACTTTTTTGAGAGGGGATCTGAACCTTTTTTCTTTTCTTCTGAGTTTTCTCCTTCCTATCATCTACGTAACTTCTAAATGAGTACGTTTAATAACTGATATTTTATGCATAAAAGCATAAGCAAGTTTTAAGCATGTTTCATTCAGAAACTGGCCAAGTGTTAAACAGTATAAATAAAAGATTTGTGTTGCTCATGAAAGTGATCAAACTTGGCCACAATGTAGATATCACTACTTTGATAGGCTAACTTTTTTTGGAAGGAGGGGGGGTCTGAAACTTGGCAAATTTTCACAGCTAGGTTATTGTTGGGATATTATTCTTTTTTGCTGGCTTTAACACCGTGGGCGATGTGTTAATATTTTCCGAGTCATCGGAGAGATCTTGTACGTCGTAGATTTTCTTTTGTATAGCCGATTGATTCACGCGGCTGCCTCGAAGATTTTGCTCGAATAAAATTTTTCTTAGAACAACGGCTCAGCGAGTTTTTTATACTTATAAAAGATAAAATTTATTATTATTATTATTATTATTATTATTATTTTTTTTTTTGTTCATTTAGGACTTTTTTTTTTATATCCGACAACGGGTATAGAGAATAATATAGACTGAGTTAAATAATAATATTATTATGATTATTAAAATATTCTATATTTTATGACCCATAAATATAATCAAATATGATAAAATCACGAAAACATTATGTTTAAAAATATTTACTGTCGATTACAAACAATAATTGTTTATTGTAATTATTAGCAATAGTACCTACTCTCATTTTAACACTGTTTGAAAGAGGACGTTTATTTCGACGGCGCGGGAATCTGCGATTAATTAATAAGAACTCGTGCTAACAGATCTAATCAAGTAAAAATCAGACAAAATTTAGACATAGTTTCAGAATTTAAATTGAAATTTTAATGTGGAACGTTTTAATAATGAATAAATTTGTTATATCAAATGCATTTAGAACTATATACTGCCTAAAACAGAATTTATTTTGAGAAAATTGCAATTTTCAGATTTTTCCCTTTACTTACACTAAAAGATCAACCTTTGTGCCAAATTTCACGTTTCTATCTATACGGTAGTGTCTTATAATTTTGTTGAGTCAGTCAGTCAGTAATAAAAATGAAAACTTTAAAATTCTCCCCTTTTGAAAAGGTTTACTATTAAGGCCTCAATTTTTTATAATCTCCTAAGTTATCTTTGTTTCAAATTTAAAAAGCCTATCTAAAGAAAAAGCAGAGATGAGGATTAGAAAAACCGAGTGAATTGGTTCTTGTAAAGATACACTGGCATTACTGGAATTTGGCTTAAAGTATATTAATATTAGGTATTAGTATTATTTTTAATATTTAATTAATTATATATTATAATATTATTTATTTTTATATTAATTATTAATATATTAGTAATTTTATTCATAATGCTTTTAAAAGCCACTCCCAAAAGGATGTTATATATTTAGATTTTGATAAGGCTTTCGATACTAGTTTACAACACCATATTCTAGTAAATACTCTTCGGTCTTCTGGGTTAGGTGAACCTCTATTATCCTGGTTCAAATCTTTTTTAAAAGATAGAATACTACGGGTAAAATATCTTGTCCTAAAATCTAACGTCTTTTTGGCTATTTCTAATGTTCCACAGGGAGGTCATTTGTCTACATTACTTTTCTCATTGTTTGTCAATAGTGCTTGTAAAAGGCTCAGTCATTTGCTAAGTTTTGCAGATGGTATGAAACTTTTCATACGAGTTGATACACTTGAGGATTCTCTGCGTCTTCAAAATAATATTGATGAATTCTTTATTATTTAATTATTAAAAAGTGTTAATATATGACATTTACCCGTCGTAATTGCCCTATATAGATTTCATATATTCTATTGATAGTAATATCCTCCAGTCTACTGGTGATTCCGTTTGTGAGTTTAATTTTTATTTTTGTAGTTCATTATCTCCTCATGTCCACATCGAGAAAATTTGTAATAAAGCCTTAAAAGTTTCAGGATTTATTAAAACAATTCCAATTGAGTTTAAACTTGAAAATTCATTAAATCTCTTTGTTGTTTGTTAGGCTCATTTTAGAATATGGAATTATTAATTCAATTTGGAATCCAAATACCGCTACTGACTCTTGTCAAGTGGAACGTGTTCAGCGTAAATTTTTTAAGATTACTGCATATATTCTAAAAATACACTGTATTCCACATGACTGTTCTCCTATACATCAGCATCTGAAACTAGATACCTTAATACTAGTAGACAGAAGAAACCGCTTCAATCTCGAATTCTTGAGAAAGCTATTATATTGCTTAAATAGATAGATTCTCCGGAATTGCTATCCATGGAAAATGTTAAAGTTTCTCAACGTTCCACTCACTCTTTTTACCTTTTACGGTCTCTACGCAAATTACCAACTAACCAAAACGAACCATTAATTCGTTGTCTAATTCAAGCCAATAAGGACCCGTATTTTCTCTTATAATATTATCTACGTTCAATTTGTTAAACGTTATACCTATATTTTTTGTACCATATTTATATATTTTTAGTTTTAAGATTAATTGTAAATTTCTCAACCAGGCATTATTACATATATATATAAATAAATAATATATTTATATATAAAGTGATTATAAATTACATTTAATTATGCAGTGTATAAATAATGTTCAAACTTCAACTATACCTACCGTTAATTCATAATTGAATTCGTAATTAGGTATATGATTTAAAAAAAATATCAAAGGATCGATATTATTCATACATATAATATAATATATACTTATAGGTATATAATTATATTACAGACAAACATTTTATAATCTATTGAAAAGTTATCTTATACATGTTTTAAATTTAGCAACAGAATTTAAATATTTATAGTATATGATTGCAGAAAACAATAAAATGCATACTTATATACTTGTATATATATATATATAAGTAGGTATTATAATATGTACGGATATTTCTGGCTTTGCACAGTCTTATGTTAGGCCAGCTATTTTAGTTCATCGGCCAATAAATACATAGAAATTAATGCGACGGAAAAAAATATAACGAATATGAAATAATAAAACCTAACATTTTATTATGAAAATTGAATAACAATAATAAACAAAACTCTGCTGTATTTTTCACAAATTTTACCATATAATTATATATTATTATTATACATTATTTTTATATGATTCTGTTTATGTAGATACATATTTATTATTTTGGTTATGGTCATTCCCAAACGTGAAATATATTGGTATGATTTCTTAAACTTTAAAAATTATAACTTGAGGTAAATGCTGGTTTCTATTTTGCCATTAAGTATATTACTATTACTTTAAGAGAACGTTGTACACCAAATTTTAATGGGGTTTTGTATAGACAATTTTTATAAAATTTTAAGAAAAATGAAAATCCAACAATTTGAATGTATTTAAATATATTTTAAAATAGACTTATGCCAATACCATTTTTTATTGTTGTGTAAGTGCGACATTTGTTTAAAAAAAACCATGTTTACGCATTTTTCATTTTTAATAACTTGAGAATATCGTAGAAAGATGAAATAAAAATAAATTATAAAAAACAAAATTATTTAGCGATCTACGTAGCCGATTTTTGATATGTGCATTTTTACACGTAATATGAGTTGTTAAAAAATCAATTTCTATAATAAATCTTAAAAAAATCAACACATCGAAAAAAAGGTTACGTAGGTCGCTATGTAATATTATTAGCTATAATTTGTTTTTTGTTTCTTGTTTCTAACATGTTTGCATTTCCCGCATTCTCTCCACTCACATCCGTCCACCTCATATCACTCTTTATTACATAGGTACATCCGTTTTTACCTTTTTCGATCTTCCTCTTTCCCTTTTTCCTTCAACATACATTCTCTTTACTAATCTCTGTTTCTATAATCAATAAAATAATCTCAGTCTCTGTTTCTTCCCTCCTTACATGCCTAAATCATCTCAGTCTATTCTCTCTTATTTTGTTTACTATTCAAGCTACTCCTATACTTCCCACACAGCACAAATATATCTAATGGATATACAATGGATATACCCTGTGGATATCCTAAATATCCAATGGATATTTTTTGTATGTCCAATGGATATCTATTAGATATACAAATGTCCGATTTTTAGTCTAATGGATATTTTTAAACAATATTTAATGGATAAAAATAAAACTGTACACAAATGATACAAGATGCAGTATAGAAACAAGGTTATAAAAATAATATATTGATAAAGTAAAAAAAAAAAAAAAATTACAACGATATGATGCTCCTTTTTCCTTTCCTATCCATTCTATTGCCACATGCACACCTTTAACAGACTTCTTCGTCTCGCGTACCAGTATTTTTAGACCATTTAAATTGTTTTTGTTTCTTTGATTTATATCGTATATTAAGCCTATGTTTGAATGTTCTAGAATATTCGACCGCCCAAGCATCGAGAACATTCCCCATCAAACGCACGGGAAAATATACGTGGCGGTCGAATATTCTAGAATGTTCGACCGCCACACCGAAGAGAATTTTCGAGATACAACCCGGGAAGGTATATAAGGCTGAAGCGGCTTCGCCCTCGACACAGTTCAGTTTCCGGACACACCGAGGCAGTTACTCGCTGGCTGTACGCTCATCTTGGTGTATAATATATTTTCTAACTTTTACACGGTTTTACTTTTGTATAACTATTTATTATTAAGTGCAATAAACGTGTTATTCCTTAGTAATTTTGAGTTGGTAATTAATTAATTTAATTGCCACATATGCATTATTCATTATTAATTCTTTGTTTAATGCACCTATAACATTTAATAATTCAATTCATGTATATAATTAATAATCTTTCTAAAGCCGTTTAGCATTAATAAATAAATAATAATAATATATAAATGTAAATATTATAAACATACCATTAAAAAATATATATATATATACGTATATTATATATTTTTAAATTAATATTCACATCATATATGAATATATATAAGTTAATTATTCCGGTGCATTGGAGCATTAATGGATGGACAATTATTAACACTTAAGTTGGAGGTCCCGTCGCACCTTCCACCCCTCAAATGAAGGCCCCTGGTTTTACTATTTTATTATTATATTATTATTATTACGACTTATTATTATAGTATATATGCGGATCAAGAATATTTAAAAAAAAGCACCTAGATTTTAATTATTCAAATATTATAATTTATTAAATTCAATTTTAATTTGTTAAACATTATTATGTTATGATTATTTTAATATTATATTTATATAATATACATATAATTATTGATCAAAAAGAACTTCAGCAGTAAAGGTCATAATTACAATTTATACAATGTATACATATAGATTTACAATATTAATTAATATAACATTATTACAAATATATTATAGATTATTGAATTTTTTTAAAATTGTATCAAATGGGTTATTTATTATAAAAAACTAATGATTGATTCATTTTGCTTTGATTATGTCCAAGAATTAAGTTTATAGGTTTTATATATTGGATCGATAACGGACGCGTTCTGTTATATGTGTTTAATGGAAAGTCTGACACCACAGGATTTGCTTGGGGGGGGGGGGGTAGGGGTAGGTTCTTCTTTAGCCGTGAGAAATCCATGAGTTAATCTGCAGGTGTGACCTATTCGGAGGCGATTTATAATGATTTATTTGTTTCTTTTGAGATTAATATCTATTAATTAATGTTAATTAATTATTCTATCGAAAGATTGTGTTTTTGATTGGACAAAGTTTAGTGCTTTGTTGTTTCCATAATTTATGCAATTGTTGATATGTGTTAGTTTTGATGGAGGTTGTTATATCATTTTAGGGTATTAGTAGTTAAAATATATTGGTATGTTTAGATTGGATTTGGATATGACTATTTTGGATGTTTGTCTGCAGTTTTGTTGCGGTCAATGCCGGTGTGGCTAGTTATGGCCAAATGAGTGATATTTATTTTTGTTTCATAGTGGCTTCATCCAGTTTATTTTAAATAATCCTTGGTCGTGTCACCTTGGTTGATATTATATTTTAAACTATTTAGGGTACTTTGTGAATTGCTGAGTATAACGTAATTAGAGTGGTTTTCATTGATTATTAAGGGCATTTCTTTTAGAATAGCTATTGTTTCTGTTGAAAAAATGAAGCATATAGTTGGTAGCTTGTAGGTAATATTACCTACAGTTTAGAAAATGTAGAGAAGTTAAATCCAGTTTTTTTTTTTTTTTTATCAATTTTCAAGGTTATCCGTAGTTGTTCAAAGCAAACTTTGTATGGTATTTTTGTTTTTGCTTCTGCGCCAAAAGTTTAAGTCGTCGGCAAATTTGTTGCGTTTCATTGATAGGATGAAATTTTGGTTTATATCGTTTATTACTATCTATGAAGAATAGGGTTACGGAGAGCGCTAATCACTTTAAATTTACAGATTTATAGAAAAAATGTATTGTAATAAGTATTCTCCGTTTGTATAAAAGTAAAAAAATATTAATTTTCTAATATGTATCAAATGCTTTGGATTTATAACGAATGTTTCTTGGATTTCTTTTTTTATTTCATTAAGGTTTTTGATTATGCTACATAATATCATAAATGCGCTTATTTCTAACGTATTGAAATAAATTGTTAACATTTTTATCAGAATTTTTGACGTAACTATTGAATAATTAATAAATATACAACCCAATAATTCAATAGATATTCTAATAGTTGTATAATAGTAATAATCTAACAGTTGTAGATATAATATACTTATGTGTGAAGTGTCCAACATTGAAATTCAGTATTGATGAACAGTGTATTGACATATATATTATATACGTAGGTTTTTACATATTTTAGTTTAGTTGGAATTTATTTTCACTCTCAGGTTTTTTTTATAAAAATCGAATTATCGTAGTTAAATTCAATACACGTAAATCGATTTATAACGTAGATACATGGGTATAAAATGTATAATTTTTTTTTATAGAAATTCCTGTTTAATATAAAAAAAAACATTTATTATATTATCAATGAAATTATGTTAATTAGAGTATACTACCTAGGTCAATACTCAGTATGATTGTCCCGTATAATTGCTACAATATTTATATAGGTAGCTATAGTGGATATCAGTAAAGATAAAATACTTTTAAATACCTAATTGTTTTTATTTAATCTATCTATTCTATACTCATATATTTTATATTTTTTATTAACTTTTGCTTAATTAATATTACAGATCGACTTTAAAATGTAAGGTTCAAATTAAATAGAACATAATAAAATGACAGAACAATAATAATAAAAATAGTTAACCTAAGTTAAGTTAAAAATTCCTGATACTTATCTTTTTTTATTCTCTTTATAAGTTAAAATTTAATTTTGAAAAAACAGATAGTATTCATCACTTCAATATAATTTAAATATTGGATAGATACAATTAATTGAATATAGATCAATACAAAAATATCGACAGTTTCGACCCGAAAAATAAACTGACCTGTGTCGCATGAGCCAATAAACTTAACATTTACTACAATTTATCTCATGTTCTCGTGTACTCGTCTTAACGTTGGTTTATCATGATTGTAAATTTCCCAAATCAACAATATTATAATCCGTCCAATTCATTTGCGCCCTTGACAACCGTTACATTTTTAAATTTCTAGGAATTATTAAAATTGTAAGTAAATATGTGTTGCTTACAAAAAAATTTTCGTGGTCACCTATCCATGATAATATAAAAGTTATTTTCGGTATCATACATTGTTCAATTAATATTTTTGAACCCCTGATCTGTTCAAACATGTGACGTCACCAAGAGTGCAGAAAAATAATGAAAGCCACAAATCACAGTGATATTATAGTTTTCTTATAATCCAATTTACTTGTTGGTATAAACAATTATTTATTTAAATAGTAAAAATATAATTAGTCAAATTCTCTATACTAAAATGTAAAAACTACATCCAGAAAATATAAATTGTTCTTCGGATAAAATTTAACTTAATTTAGATAGTTTTATATAAAGTTAACGTGTTAAGTTTTTGAAAAAAGGATCTGGAAAAAAGGTGACGCGTTAAGTTACTTGATTAAAATTAACTTAATTTTGACTTTTAACTCGTTAATGCCTAGCTTTACCTATATGTATATATAATCTATTATAATATACAATGACAATTATTACTTGGACCAGTAGGAATATAGGAATTTAGTGCATTAATGATAAATGTGAAAAGGGAAATCAGTGGGAAAATGATCGCTTTGAAATCAGTAAGAAAATTAAAAAATAAAATATTCGAAAAACAATGAAATGGTGATGAAATTTGACGAGATTTATTATTCACAGTTACGGAGGCATATGATTGTAATCTTTGTTTGCTAAGTGATATTTTAAATTTGAAGATTTACCGATGATATTTTAGATGATAGATGTTTAGACTTGGGTTTTTGAGATGTAATATTCTTGTGGAGTGAACTGTAATGCTGTGTACACAAGGCACCCTTTGTTATTTGCCGTGTGGTTTTCGGCACAATTGAGGCATGTTACTTGCACCTCGAGAAGTTTGGATCTTACGTCAGCAGAATGACACACACGACACAACGAGAAATATGGTCAAGAACACACCGGGTATGGGTCGAAAGACTAATTTATAATTTATAATCAATTTTTTTAATATCTTATTATATATTATATTATTATATATAAACATTAGCGTACAGACACCATTCAAATGGGACCTGGGTCTCACTTCAAAATATGGTAGGTGGGCATAAATACTTATATCTTGTAAGCTTTTAGATTTTTCGTTATTTTTGGTATTGTGTTAGGTGGGTTGGTAGGTGTAAAAATAATTTTAGCCCACTTTTTAAGAAAGTTCTACATATCATTGTATACATATGTTATTAAGTGTAGGCACTATAATTATTTATATATCTCACATGAATGGCGTGCTGTGCTAGTTGGCAACTCATGTAATGAGTTTTGTAATGAATTTTCTTGAGTACAAATTTAATATGACGATTATGAAGCATATTATTGTGGAAATAATACGGATGCGTTTATTGTAAGCAAGTTTGAATAAAATGATGACTATATAGAATTCGGTTCTAATTGGTTCAGTTATCTTTTAAACATTTTTTTAAGCGTTATGTTCATCATTATTTATTTTTAAACAAAAATATCATTTTTCACAAGATTGTGTAATATTAAATTAATTCATTGTAAAGGGTTGTTAGGGTTTTATCTAATATCGTTCGATTTATTCATAATAATATAATGTATTTTATTATAAACTGCAATTTATGTGCCTAAAGTAAGAATTGATTGCTAAAAAACCTACGGTTCTATATACATATATATATATATCTATATGTATATTTATACATGTACATATTATTATATTATTCGAAAATTAATAGTATGTACTATGTAGAAGAGGATTGATTTTAAAATACAAAATAAATTTATAGTAGGTACGAATTTGTTAGAAAAAAAAAAAAAAATAGGAGCTGTGACAATCACAAAACGAATGATTTTCGAAAAACACCTGTACATTAAAATACCCCCTTTGAATTCACCCTGTATTGCAATAATAAGTAGATATATTTAGAAATTTTTATTGGGGTGATAAATATTTTATATACTTTTACAAGGGGAAAATTAAATATAATATATACTATGTAGTTATATATTATATATGTATATTGTATATAAAAAAATATATATATATCCCTGCCCTTATGGCTTATACTATACATTATTAATTTTATGTTATCAAGTATAATCACAATTTTCAATTTAATTTATGTCATCCATATCACCCTATTTACTGGGGCGTCTCCATATTATAGTCGTTGACGCACGTTAGTTAATATAATATGTACCGCAGATATTGTGCTGTAAATTCTAATATCGTGGTTTTGGGTTTTTGACGCTTTAACCGCTTGTAATAGGATCACTGTATATAATATATGGTATATACATAAATCATATTTTGTATAATATGACGTATGCAGACAAAATCCTGCGGTTTCGATATTTTTAATTACTGTTTTCATAATAATTGTTACCTACTATTGTTTTGATTTAAAATAATTGTAATTCTGGCGACTCGCTGTAAAAGCGTCGTGAAATTAGAATTCAGTCCAACGGCCGGAAAGGTTTTTCAGTTCGAGGCATCATGAAAAATTAGGGAAGAGATAAGAGATAGCGGCGGCACGCGGCCCCGTCGGATACATAGAATCCCCGGACCCACGCTTTCATAGGATGTTAGGTTATAACTGATAAGATAAGGTTATCGACAAAGCGTTGGGTCAATAGGGTGAAAGGGACAAAACATTGGTTAACAAGTTGAAATAATACATATAATATAGATTAACGCTGTCATGCAATGAGAGCTCTAGAGCACTCATAAAGGTCTAGTGAATGGGTCTTAAATTAATTTTTATTATCATGATTATCTTGAAATTTGAATAACAACAATTTATTTATTTAATCATGATGAAAAACACTGATATTCTAACACGAGGATTATTATATATAAATATTTATTAAATTTTTTGTATTCTTGATACTGCTTAATTATTATTTATTATTGGTGAAATTGAGATAGAAAATTAACAATAGTAATCATTATTTATTATATAATATATATATACACACACACAAGTTATTTCTGGATAAAAGTCGATATTCTAGCTGTCGTAGACTTCTGATATGAAATAGAATTAAAAACCTCTTAAGCGTCTTTTCGAATATTTGGCTTTTAGAAATTGATTTTTAAATGGATTTTCGCAAAACGTAAAACTCATCATAACAAACGATTTGTCGACCCCAAAAACCTCTATTTTTGTGTGTCGCACGATTTTTGCACATTTTCCATAATCTAAAGTGACTACATGATTGAGACATACTCAGATACCAAGTGAGAACCTACGAACATTTTTAATTTTCGTTCACATAACACAATTCTAATCAAAGAAAACTAAACAACTGTATGTGCATAATGCATACAATGTCGTAATATGGGTCTTGCGTAATCGTTTGTTGAGAAAACTGCCCTTTCCCTCTTTTATCACTGAGAAATATACGTATAATATTTATTTATTTTTTCATTAATCGAGAGAGAGATTAAACCCCCCATGAACGGATAAACCCTCTTTCTTGATACGGCCTTTATGATATTAAATCAATAATATAAATCAGCTTGTTACAATATTATACTGTACCTAATCTTTTTAGTACCTTGGTATATTCATTTAGGTACTATATATTTTAAACTTGTAGTAAGACTATAATATGATTAAAATGAGTAATGCAATTATGAAATGATTCAAGATTATATTATATTATAATTAATATAGGTTACAGTAAAATCTTATTGTGTAATATTAGATAATAGGTAGGTACATACATATATTATAATTTTAGCGTCTTCACGGTATCTAGAGCCATACCTATAACTCAGAGTAGTCGAAGAACGGTACTATTCATCAATTATCAATTATTTTTATTTTTTTTTTTTTGGCAATGGAATAAATGTTTTAAAGGAAATAGTTTTTTTTTTTAAGAAATTCGTTAAAAATGTATTCAAGAAGTTATTTATCAATTTTCCACTTATTTTGTTAAATGTAAAAAGAAACTAAAATATGTTAAAAGTCTTTAGCCTTTTTTTAATAAAAAGGCTTCTTTTCAGTTTCTGACTCGCACGTGTATTATTTTGCGTTCGGTTTATGATATTTTTAGTTTTCCGTTTTTTCGCATTTTCGAATTTTTTCCGAACTTTCGAATAATGGAAACAAAATCTATGCTGTACACAGCTGTCTAGTTGCAAACTGTCTTTGCTGTATACTAAACGGGTGCTTATACGTTACACAGATATTATATTGGTATATATTTAACTAGATAGCCGATTCCCGTATATTATAAATATCCAATTATGAATTCTAACTACCATATTCAAGTTTATAAAGACGAGAATTGGGGGTGAGTTGTGTCACATCTTCCCACTAAGCTGGTGATTAGTAGGTAAAATAAGGACCAGTCGGTAAATTTGTTAAAAATTAATAAAAATTTTAATTTTTTCTTGCTTTTAAGTAACTTATTTTTAAAACACCTCCCCCCCTATAATTTTACTCCAAGGCTCATCCCTGCGAGTTAAGCCATGTTTACGAAAATATGTTGTCAATCCGAAGTGGTAAGTGATAACAAAATATGAGATGCTCATGTGTTCGAGCTAAAAAAAACACAAAACCGGTAATAGTCCGTATTCGATTTATACCAACTTATTGTACGAGTTTTTTTTAAAAATTCGTTCAATTTTACTTGGCAACAATCTTCTTCTTCTTCTTCTCCTTCGCCTTCTCTCCCAAATATTTGGGGTTGGTCACCTTGGTCCTACACTTCTACTTAACTCTATCTCCCATATCTTCTTCATTTACTCTACTCATATCACTCGCCATCACACCCTCTACCTCTTTTTCGGTCTTCCTCACCCCCTCTATTTGAGTAAAAGTATTTGAATATTGGTATTTAAATACTTTTTTATGGTATTAAATACTAATTTATTTGAAATACTTTTACGTTTTATATTATGTTATATTATATTATTAAAAATCAAAATGTCACATCTTGCAAATTTTACACGAAAAAAAAATATATATATTATAAAATCAAATAAGCTATATGATTTATTTAATAGATTAAAGTTTAAAATCATGATATGATTAAACTATTATGGTGTGATTATAAGCATGAATAAGCAGCAGTGCTTCGGTCGAAAGAATATTTATAGCATAGGTGGTGCTACTACTATAACAAAAAAAGAACATCAATATAATTTACTAACATTTTGAACAAATTTTATTTTTGAAATGTAATAGTCATTTGGTCATATAATTGTGTTAATAATAGATTTCAGAAACATAATTTGTTCAAAATATGTCAGTAAATACTAAATATTATGTATTATTATCATTATATCCCTATATTAATAAAATTATAAATAAAATATACATATATACCTATATATATATATTTTAATAAATAATTTCAAAATGATTTCAAATTCTTTTTTAATGTATTTAAGACATTTTAAGTAATTACTTAAATACATTGGATAAATAAGTATTTGAGTATAAATACTTTTTTCAACAATATTTTTTTTACTTACTCAAATACTTTTTAAAAGTATTCTTTACAGCTCTGATTATAATTAACCATCATTAGCCTACGTGGACGTCGAAATATCACATTTTTGTTTACGTTTTTTCTTACAATACTTACGTACAGACAAATAATACGGTAATGAATACGCTGCGGCAATTTTGACTACATTTTGGTATCGGTCGTCATCCTTGTCCGAAAACCATATTTCGATCGGACCTCTTATCCGAAATAAATGAACCCTTCACAAAATTGTTTTAGGAATTGATGGAACACTCCCCCTATGACGCTCGATACCAAAACGTAGTCGTAACGTATTCATTACCAAATTGTTTGTCAGCACATAAGTATTGTACGAAAAAATGCGACGTTTCTACGTCCTCGCAGGTATAATAGCTAATGGCGACTTTAATAACATATTATGGATTCAATTATAAAATAATTATAAATATAATATATAATAATTATAAAATATCAATTGACATCCTCCAGTTCTCTTTACCGTTCCTACACACCGAAAAATATGACATGTCAAAACAGGTCATCTATTCCCGGACCTGGCACTGACTGTATATAAACAGAATTCGAAATTAGAATTTATGTTATAATAGATATAGAACTTAATTTAGGTACATAGAGGCTAGGGGGGGGGGAGTAAGCGATATAAGAATATAAAAATATAATAACTTAATTTGCATAAATAAGTAGCTAATTTTCTCTACAAATCGGAAGACACGTTTGACTTGGCAAAACCCAAAGTTATTCCAGGCTTGTTCCCAGACTGAACACCGAGTCGTCTTTAGACGACACGTGGTTTTCCAGGTCGACGCCATTAACTGCGGTTCGGCTGCAACATACCACCATAAGATAGCTTTGGTCTGTCGCATCCTAGTCTCCCTGTACCTGTACTTGCATATGTACCGAATTATCCTCAAATTTGGATATATTTCACTGGCGTTGTACACGAACAGGTTGAGATGTGCGAAATCGTTGTCGATGGATCCGTATAATAAATCGAATGTCGTTTCCAATTTTGAACATTCCTGCGACGGCTCTACTCAACCGGTACTTACAAATATCACCGCTGCCGGAAAACCCATGTCCAAAATGTTTTAGGGAATCAAGACGACGATCTCGACGGCTGAGGGTACCGATGAAATCGGTTATACAAGAAAAGTAGTCAATAATGTCAAATCGGCTATACCCGAATGAGAAAAAAGACATTAACACTATACATTCAAGATTTCCAGATAACTCAGTGACACCACTCTGCCCTTGTTCGCCTCGTCCACTTCAATAACCTCGACCGCCTCTCATACCATAAGTTAGCAAAATTGTATTCTCGACATTTTGCAACTAGTAAGGCAAAATTCAATGTTATCAATACATATAATAGTGGATTTATGTTAGGACGTATCTAGTAATTATTTACTGATCCTTCATTATATCTAGATACAAAATAGTAGGTTATCTAAACAATTGGATATTTTTAGTTTAACCAATTGGATCATAGATAAAAATTTCACCTATTTCAGTAAATTTCTCTAAATCATTTGTATGGATAATTTGTATAAGGGAAATGGAAAAATTTCTGTTTTCGGTGAAAATATGCTCTTACTCAAATTATATGAATTTATGTACAAAATATATATACACCATTGACTAGTGACTGTGAGTATGCATTTTAAGTGTTTCTATACCTTACGGTTCGTAACTTCTCCACTACCCTTCAACAAAAACTCTCTCAGATCTGTTGGACACGAACTGACCGATAGTTAGTCCAAAGGGGGATCCAATGAGCGATACATCTTTATCAGACAATGTTTATAACACCGAAAAGAACGGACTGAAAAAAAATATTACCAAATTTTTAATCGCAATACATACTTATACCAATGTCGTATCCATATACTTTTGCATTTTAACATCGAATACATCCAAAACTTTGTCGTACCGAAGCAGACATTTTTGAGAAAATTTTAAAAAATTTCGCATGGTGTTTTTCCATTATATATGCTTACAATAATTGTGAAAATTCATCAGTCTATTACTCAAAAGTGCTTATCTTAAAGGTAATTTTATAAAGAAAAACGTGCAATTGAAAAAGAGTGAATCGTAAGTTATTTAAATATTCGTCATTAACTTTTTGGAATTATTAATACTATGTTGGATGCATTTGTTAGACTTAATTATTAACTAACGATGCACTCTTTTTCGATTGCACGTTTTTCTTCATAATATTACGTTTTAGATATAAGCACTTTTAAGTAATAGACTGACGAATTTTTAATTAAATGGAATTATGTTAAATAATATCACAATGAATAATAAAGTTATAAACAAAAGTCGAAAACATATAATATTTCCATAGCAAACAAAATATTTAGATAAAAAATAATTTATGATTTTATATAACAAATATACTCGTACGTACTTAAAATTATAACCTGATTTAATATGTGCATATATTCAATGTTCATTGCAGAAAAAATGTTAACTTTATTTATTATTTTATTATTTAAATTATTAAAATTAGGTATAAAAATATGTGTGTTATAATATTCATTTCTAAAAAATATTTTTAGAATTAGACATTAGACCACTCAGATAATTAATTTACACCCTGTTTATGAACAAATGTTATCAATCCGAGCGGTAAGGGATTAGGGTAAGGTTACAACCTTTCCCCCCCCCCGAAATTTTTTCTTTTATTATATGTAAAATATAGAAATATTGGTAAATAATAAATAGTTTATTCTATGTGCGTGATAATAATTACACCTATTG
Source organism: Pemphigus obesinymphae (assembly GCA_025469235.1). Lineage (NCBI taxonomy): Eukaryota > Metazoa > Arthropoda > Insecta > Hemiptera > Aphididae > Pemphigus > Pemphigus obesinymphae. Next base: position 21,622 of record JAIPRL010005854.1, read on the forward strand.
AAAATGTTGTAATAATTGAATTAAGTACTGATAACTGATAAGTGAATATAATTAATATTATATAAACTCACATTTACTCGATTCACAACCATGGTTTAAAATATTGTAATTATTTTATTTTAATTGTATTGTAATTAATTGTGTTTTCTTTTTTTTATAATTTCAAATGTTTTAATTTTAAGGCAAAACGAACGGCAATAAGTAAATTTGTTTTGTGCTCACTTTATTTTAAGCTTTAATATATAGGTGTTGTATTATTAATTTATAGTAATGGCAAAGAGAAAAATGTATGAATATTTTTTTGCAAAAGAACCAAAAGCAAGCAAGGATAATACTAGACAAATTGAAAGTAGTTCTGTATCTACGGTTGTAAATATACAAATTACCTTTTTTTTGATATTTTTTTTTATTATTTGCTGGTACCTACCCAACTAAATAATATAATTATCTCATTTATTATTAAAATACACTTGAGCACTATTATACTAAATAATATAAATACATTTTTATAAACCTCAATTTTTAACTGTTTTAAAAAAATATATATATGTATATGTAATATGTATAATGTATATAATATACCTATATATAGAAAGTATTTAAAAGTGTACAAGATACAATTATATTTCAAATGCTGCTCATTCCTGACTGCAGATTATGAGTGCTTTACATAATTTTCCTAAAACTGTAAAAAGGAATTTTAAATTTCAATGTGCTTGGTTTTCTAAATTTAAGTAGCTTTATTACTCAATTGAGCAAAATGGTGCATACTGCAAAACTTGCATATTTATTAGTCCAAATGATGGTGTCGGTAATGATGTACCTACAGTAAACATTTAAATTTATTAATAAATTATTTAAATATGATACAAAATGATGATTTAAATTGTAATGTGTATGATATTTGAAGCACATATATTAATATAATATGTAGGTATGTATAGGATGTTCCTACTATATATCATTTATTCGTATTATCTAGAGTATACATGTATAAATTGTAAACTGAGAGCAAAGCGAAGCGAATACTGATATACATAAAGAGGGCTATTGAAATCAGGAATGTCAAAAATGTAAATTAATATTTTCTGAATATCTTTCATCAATATAATAAAATCTTATACCTACCTATAATATGTCTATCAAATTTAGGAACAATCAAATGCCTACGTAAATTGTATTTAATAATTACTTCCACAAAAATATTTATTCCTTTTAAAATTGTATCAGTTTGTTGTTACATCCTGCAAAATGTCAATCCTTCAATTTTGAATCCTACTTGATTTTCACTCAATTTTAATGCGCCTTCCTGACATAATATTGTATAATTTGTAACAGTTGGCACGATGGCGATTTGTTCGGTCTGGATCGCGTGATTTAGACAAGGCAAAATACCATGGGTGTGGAATAAATTGGTAACTCGTAATAGCGTGTTTAATAAGTCACACCTTTAATATTTTCACGGTAGGTATTATATCACTAAACTTTAATTCATTTTTTTTTCTACAATAATCTACTAAACCATATTATTTAAATTCTTATAAGTAATTTGATGATATTTGCATTTTTGAAAATTCTTATATCCTAACTTTTTATAACATTTTTTATAAATCATATTATATTTCTTGAATACTTAAAAACTGCATCACTTTCATAATATTTGATGAAATTGTACTTTAGATCAAACTGTTAAAGTTTTTATTCTATTTAAAATACTAAAATAATAAATTATAGTCGCAATTAATGCAATTAAATCGTCTCGTATTCGTTCGAATTTAATCCGATTTCAATGAGTTACAATTTGCATAATAATTAATCAATAATGACCTTTCTATATTAGATATGTTATGTTGGTAAATGGTTTTATAATTATTTCAATTTTAATTAAAAATTAAAATGAAATATGTACTCCAATAATTTTCAGAATTGAAAAATTCTATTATATATAGGTACCAAAGTAGAAAAATGATTTTTATGTTTATTATTTAACTATATTTAATATATATATATATATATATACATATATTAGTATTGCGTGTTTCAATGTTACAGACAAATTTATTGAAATAGGATTACATTTGAATACATGCAAGTTGTTTTGTTGCTTTTATGAATTTTTATATTTTAAATAAAATCAAAGTTTTGACCTACTACAACACCTATGTGTAGAGGCGAAACTAGGAATTATGTTGCTTTGGGAAAAATGTAAAATTATACCAAAAAATTAAAATAAAACAAAACGTAAATAAGCAAAAAAATAAAATGAACTTTTTTAATCGTAGCCGAAATAACAAAGCAAATATGCAAAAAATTGAAAAGCATCCACTAATACGCCGGCATTCATGTGTTTTTTGTTTTAACTTAAACGAGAATTTTTCGATGTAAAAGGTACAGTAGGTACCTATATAAATGCTTCTCACAACTAAACGATAGGCAAATGACGACGTGTGTGCGTATATAGACCTTCAAAATTGTACTCCCGGAAATCAATTCCACTCCACTCCCTAGTTCCGTCTATGCACCTATAGTGGAATACCATTAAATTATGTCCGATTAATATATTATAATTTTTAAAATTTTTTAACGTGACATATAAGATATAATAACTTATAAGTTAGGCTATTTTGAATTATGTAAATCATATTTTTTTTGAAAACTGATTTTTAAACGGCCGCAGTTAAATGTTTTTGAAAATCAAATTGTCAAATTAGACTTTTACTATATTATATAGATCATATTGTTTAACCCCCCCCCCCTTTCCCCTCAATTCAGTGACTCAGTGTTATTGATTTTCCGTGGATATATTAAAGATGAAGAATATATAAAATTATACTTGTGAAACATATACTGTTCATGGTATATTATATTATGATGTATTGCACGCCTCAAATAATTGACCTGCGCACTATAGCTATATTTATAATGGTGGCGGCTAAGATTCAACCGGAGCACAATCGTCCCTCGAGAAAAGTCTTCGGATGGGTAAAAAATATATAATATAATTAATTTATCAAAATATCGATGCTTTATATATATAATATAGTATATTAATATTTATTTAATATAATATTTATATAATGTATATTATGGATAACGAATAATATTATATTATTATACATATAGTTTATACGTCACGTCAAAATAGTATTATCAACTTATTATGTCTGATATATATTAGTACCACTATACACATACGAATTCAAAATTTGTGTAGAAATTTGTTTTGCATTTGCATTAACGTCAGAACGTTCTGAACGTACGTATGTGCATAATATGATTATTATACCTATGGAGTCCCGAGGGTCAGTATATGAACTCGGGTCTGGAGGATTTTTCGTCTGCTCTTGGACAAAAAAACAAAAATTTTATTATTATAAACTTTGTTTTATATTATAAAATATTATAGCCCATTGGTAGGTCTTATATAAATTGTATTTTTTTTTTATATATCGCTTATTGTTAAATATTAAAATTTTGTTTTTCTGACGTTAACGATTAACATAATATTATTATGTAGGTGTACCTGTATTAACTAATGTACGATTATTAAATATTATAATTATATATTATGTACAACTGTAACGTATATAATTATAGGTGTTCAAAATTTCTTTTTTTTTTTTTTGCAGCGTATTTTACATATTTTATTTTATTTCTAAATATCGTCAACTTTGGAATTGAAAACAATATTTTTAGAGGTAATATGTAAATTGTTATATTGACATTACAGCGCTTAAATAAGGCAACACGATTAAATGGCATTAATCAATTGAAAAAACTTCGTTCGAACAATCATTATTATAAATGTTAAAATAAATATACGTTTCTATATGAAAATAATGAAAATAGTAAATAATTGTAATAGGACCTTTCCAATTATTATTTCAATTTTTTTTTTTTTTAGTTTTATAGATATACCTATTTTAAAATTGTTATAACTAAATTATTGAGCTAAAAAAATGTTAAAATAAAAAGCAGGTCAGTAAGGAGTGGAAGTACTTTTGTTCGTTGAGTAGAGGATTAAGTATAGTGTTCGGATCACCGAATGTTCGAATTAAACAGTATAAGCTTTAAAATTTCTGTTAAACAAGTTTTTAAAATGATTAAAACAGATGTTTTTTTTTTTATAAAAATGACTTTTTGGTCTCAATACCACAACGAAGGTCGTACAATTTTAACTTACAAATCGATTCACAATAAGAAAACAAAACATCTTATTGATCAAAATTCAAAGTTTGTTGATTATATGGTACATTGGTACCCGTACCTACTATTTACTAATGGCAATTTTGTGGTCCGTCCGAGTTAATAGCATGTCCAGACTATAGCGGGGTCCGGATGAGCAAGATTCTACTGTACGAATATAGTTTCAAACTCATATAATTTCTTATTAGTTATTAGTTATAAGTGTAATTACTACTACTATTAAATTTTGAAATCTTAAAACCCAATAAAAATTAAATTCCGATCATTTCTATAAGTAGTAAATTGGAAAATCTGATTTTTAAAATTTGATCACGTTTATATGGTACTAAACTAATATTTATAAAAATCTATTAAAAAAATTATAATGTTTTAGCAAATATCGATTATGATCGTCATATTGTACCAAAATAATACATTTTGTTTAAATTTTTAAATGGCTATAAAAAAAAATTGTGCCTCATTATTTTCATGATTTTTTTTACCAATGTTATAATACAAGTTTAACCCTTTATTGAATTTGCACGTCTAAAAAATTAATATTAACTTGTATTGGCTCAAAATTTAGAAAATATTTTTGAAAAAATTATTTAATTAATATAATAGTTAAATACATATTCCGTGAAAATTTCAAGTATTTATTAGACCGTTTTCCCCAGAAATTTGAACACATTTCATACCGAAATAATGCATGTTATCGAAAAATTGAAATGGCTATTAAAAAAAATTCTGTGTACTGATATTTGAGATTTTTTAATATGTACTTTTAACATTATGTACAATTTCCAAATTCTATAACTTAAAATTAACTGTTTTATGGTAAAAAAACTTCGAAATTTAAAACGTTATAAATAGCTTATAATTAAATTTGTAATTATATATACGTTTTGGTGAAATTTCAAGCCTCTAGCTTCATTATTTACGGAGTTATGGGGAGATAACTATATAGTTAATTTTGTTAAAATCGTGTTTTTTTATGGACATTTTTGTTTTAAAATGTTATTTTTATGTAAATTTTCGGTTGTTTTTCCTTATGCGGTAAAAATATATTGGGAAAATCGAAAAATTACCGCTCTAAAGTACCAACAAGATGTAATTTACTATCGGAAAATGGTGAAAAATTCAACGATTGGAGCACTTCTTCTAATAGAATTTTTGTGTACAGGCATGAAAAAAAAACATATCATTGCTCAGAACTTTGAAAATCAATTGCCCTATATGCCCCAACCATTCAACTATATAAAATCAAAGTTTAAACAATACAAATTATAAAACGTATTTATATTTTATTTTGTTTTAAACAAAATTATTGTTTCATTGTTCAACGTTTTTATTGCACGGTTGCAGGTATACATCCATATAATATAATTTTAATTATTGGGTATCACATGAAGGTACCTATACTATGGCATGGATTCTCAATAATTAAACTCGAATGAATAAAAAATCGTGGGGCATCAGGAATTTCCAATAATATAATTATAAAAAATGAATAGCATAGTAGGTATACATAATAAATGTACACGAAATTATTAAATATTAATAACAACATTACTCTGCTCTGACTTCTAGGAATACGTATAAATATGAAATATTTATAAAAAAAACCACAATGGAGTTTCATTTTATCGTATACAAAGTTTTTGAAACATAATTACACATGCAAACACATGTCATTGTCTAATAATTATTATGAAATCAATTATCAGTTATTATTCAAATAATTAAAAAAGAAACAATACATTTTCATACACATTATTATCATCATAATATAGGTACCAAAATTTTGTATTTTTATCAAACTATCAGTTAAACTTTAATAATAGTTGCAGGTAGTCGACACCAATGGAAAATAACTAAAAACCAAATATTTAGGTATTAAGGCATAAAAAACTAAAATTAAGTTATGTCAATAAACGGGTTAATTTTTTTAGTAACTATTGATTATTATCTCATCTAACTTTAAAAGATGATTTTATCATATAACTGTATAGATATTAACTAACGAGTTAAAATCGGGTTCATTTTGTAAAATAATATGTATAAATTATGTTAAATATTGCCTAACTGTAAACAATTGAAATGTTCATCATTTTTCAGTTGGTAGTTATAATTTATAGGTACTCTTTTAAAAAATAAATTCACATTATTAATTAGAAATTATTGATTAGAATTAAATATTATTTTCAAAAAAGACTGTCGGACGATAAAACGATTCTAAGCGAAGTTCGGTGTTGTGTACAAAAGTACAAAACTATTACACTATTACAGTTAAAAACAAATTTGAATATTATACCATTTCAGTTATAATGTATAAATAATTTGGATATTGTATATACCACCTACCACGACAACAATGTTATTATTCCCCTCCATAAAAAATTTTCCGTTATAAAAGGTAGTTAAAAAAAAACTGGAAAAATTAAAAAACGACAATTAGAAAGATTCACCGTATAGAGCGAATTTTCTAACAAAACAGCTCTTAATTCTTAATCGACTCCTTTAGGTTAAATCAAAAAGAAATGTCCAGAAAAAAATTTAAAAATATCATTGTAAAACCAATAGATTCCTAGCTCTGTTCAATATCTAATATCTATTGCACACATGAATAATATCATCTATTATCTATGATAATTTACAATTTTCTAGTTTTTTTTTTTATATATATTATTAATAAACAATTTTATTATTTATTTAAAATTTTAGGATATTTTCCTATAGCTTTCATATTGATTCTGCCATTTTTCATTTATTTATTTTACCCCCATAATCCCGGGTCTGGAAATAATGCATAATTATTTTAATTTTCGTTATAAAACGTTTGTTAAAAAATTACACGCTGTCCAACCCCCTCGCCGAAAATGTAAAAAAAAATATGGATTAAATCTCTACTCCGTGTAAAATTCCTGAGCACGCCTCTGAATATCGTTCTTTTCATTATGGTATTGTGTGAAAAAATTAATTCACATAATTAGTTATAATATTAAGGTCCCTACACACACTTCGTGATACGTGCACATTGCTGTATTTCTTTATTATTTACCTATTCAATTTATTATTTTATTATATTATTATAAAATAGCAGATAAAAATTCAGTATCCATATTATTGACAGAACATTGAAATAAAACAACTTGGAAGACCTGTTTAGTGAAGTAAAAGATAAACGCTTAAATTTTAAATGTAAAACGTAGGTATAAGAATTGGTTTTATTATTTTGGCATTTTCGTGTTTTGTACAACGTATTTATATTTTTGTTTTTCTACGTGGTATTAACTTTGGCCTTTTACCTATACCTTTTAAATTGGTACATTCTATTGCGCTTTATGATTTTCACTCTACCATATTATATATTTTTTCAATGCATGTTTTTAATTAATGCAATTAATTAATTAAATTATTTAAACATGTATTCATAAATATGTGTGTGTACGAAAAACTCGTTTTAAAATAAATATCTATCGGTGTAATATTATATTGTTTGTAAGTGCACCACATATTATGTAATAACATAATGATAGTATGATGATAATATTTGAAAGACACGTGTATACAATATTGTAGGTACAAAATTATAAAATATGTGTGTCTTGACACTACTATAGTCTATAAATACTTCGGAGAACCCATGCAGACTTTCCAGTAGACTGTATAAACAAAATTATCTGTTGATAATATTTCAATTGAATTCATTGATATCATACATCTAATAATTGTTTGCATTCAGTGATCCAGTGCTCGATTGCCCAAGTTTATTTACGGTGCTCAGTGCGTCATATTCGTTATGTTCGTATACAATATAATATCATAATGATTATCTTATTATATAAAATCTCCCATTTTATACCTATAATATGCTAACTCCGAATGGACGGTTTTTCGTGGAAGAGAAAACTGTACGCTTTTTATTTAATTCCGCTGACGTTTTCCGTACCGACGACGGTCGTGTGGCTATTTTCTTTTCTGTTATTATCGATGCCGTGCTTTGGATTTGCGATTTTTCTATTTTCCGTTCGTCCGTGTTTCGACTTTTCCGAAAACGACAAGTTCAGGTAGGTACACATCAGGGTTGCCAATTATCCAGTTAAGAAAATCGGGACTTTTTTCCAATTTGAGAAAATTTTCTTCAGGTTTTAATATATTATAAAGGCAATCACTTCTGTCAAAACCCATTATAATATAAGATATA
>JAIPRL010005855.1:0-30002 GCA_025469235.1 Pemphigus obesinymphae
CGAGTGATATGAGGAAGGTGGGAGTAAGTGAAGAAGATGCGGGAGATAGAGTTAAGTGGAAGTGTAGGACCAGGGTGGCCGACCCCAAATAGTTGGGAGAGAAGGCGAAGGAGAAGAAGAAGAAGACAGTTTTGCAGGCTTTTTTCAAAATGTTATATTATTTTATAATACAGTTTTTCTCACTTATTAAGTTTCTGTAAACACAATTCACTAAACTCTTAACGAGTTAAAAGTCATGACGATTTAAAGTCTGTGCCCTAGGAATTTTCAATGCTTTACCTACTCGATAATAGAAAGTCGTAAATATTGTTGGTACTAAGAAATAAAAAATAGTGTAAAAAATAACATGATATAAAATAAGGAAACTACAAATATAGGAAACAAGTGTTTGCTTTTGCAAAATTCTAACAATACCGAAGACGTAGAAATGTAAAAAAAAGTGAATAAATCGCGTGGTATATAAACGACGATAATTGTTTCAAAATCTTTTATTGTCATAAATAAGGTTTTGTTTTATTTTAAAATGAGAATATTTTTTTTGTTCATAATTATTATTGATGGGTTAAGGTACATAATACGAGTCTGTTTTAAGGAGTAGAACATTGACAATATATTTACAAACATAAATAATATGCATATTTTATATGTTATATTGGTATACTCAAAGACTGAATTTTCGAATGAATTCATTCAATGATCGAACAATACGCGTTGTGGCATATTATCAAATGCTACAATGCGTTATCGTCATTTTAAAATGAGTAAAACGCGTTTTGGTAGGGATTAAAGTATTGAAAAATTAATAACTAGTTATATGTAAATAAATACATATACATATAATATGTATAGATATATTAATTTTTCTTATTGTACTTACTATTTATTACGTATAATTCATTAAAGACAAAATAATAATATAGCATAGCAAAAAACATATTATATATACATATGGTATCATATACCATATGTCACATGTGTTATTTGATACATTTACTAGTTATTCTAGTTTTCAATCAGATGATACATTTGATTGAGACTTGAGAGTCGAAGATCACCGTTTGATTACAATACGGGAATATCTTAAAATACAAAATGTAAAATAATTGTAAATAATACATAAAATTATATTACAAAACCATTGATAAGATAAGATAATCATGGCTAAATGGTGATAATATTTCCATCATCTAGCACATCATCTAAATTAGTTGGTTTCCTATCCGACGGATCATCGAGACGCAATCCGAATAGTAATCAGATGAATCAAATTTGTCGAGGAATATCAAAAACCATCAAATTGCTAATCAAATTAATTGTCTAGATTCTATTGTATCGAGGAATACGCGGATATTTAAAAATTTCTTTAACCTTTTTTTTTTAATGATAAAAAAATAATAAAATAAATGTATATATAGGTATTAGAGGCAAAAACACATTTTAATTACCATATACCTAGATATAGTGTCAAATATTAAAAACACAAAATATTTGAATACTTAAATGAAATTATTAAGATTATTATAAACCCAAATTACCAAAATTATTATACACTTAACTATGTTGTCAGCTTACACGTGAAAACGGTTTTTATGGTTTTTGGTTCACGCTGAAGATGACAGCATAGTTCTTGAAATACGTAGGTACACAAATATAAAAACAGATGTGAGGCCATAATAGCAATTACCTATCCCCCTCAAAAATAAATCTAAAAAAAAAGGTTGATATAAATTAATTATTTTCATTTTGAATTTTGAGATTTTGCGGGGAAATGTGTTATACGAAAGATCTTTTTTTTTTTTTTTTTTTTGCTGTATGTATAACCATGTAGTAATCTATGTAATTTCCATTTATGATCTCAAATGATACGGGTACATAATATATAGTATATTACGTATATATGACATTTAACTGATGTAGGGAAAATAATATCTTATAGCAATATCTCTTATTTAGTGCTCAGAAGTTTATGTGAATATAATAAGTAATATGGCTAAATATTGGCACAAATACGGAGTCGATAAGACAAAATCGGAGGCCCAACTTCACGAAGCCCTCGTTAAAAATTTGTTTTTCGCCAGGAAGGAGTTTGTTAGATATTGTCAACTATTTCTATCAAACCAATTTCCATTTGTAATTATTTTTTCAATACGCCCGATTGTATACGTAGCTCTACATTACTTAAAATGTTTAAATATTCACGTTCTGTGTAAATTAGTATCTCGGTTCTTAGGTAGATGTTTGTGCGTTATATTAAATTTAAATCCGGCAGTGCCATTCAATCTTCCGAGATCTCGCCGAACCATTTTATATAATGTTTATCTCTTATTTTCTTCTTTTATATTAAACGCCGTATTATATTGATTATGCAATCTTACTGATTTGTGTTTGTCTTAAGAATTTGTTATAATAAATTGTTTTGTTTTATATGAAATTAATATTGGTGACCTTACATCATGACACAGGAATAGATAAATATAATTTGGTATTAATTAGGGATGAACCATTGAACTCACATCAATACAGATCTATTCATAGCATAAATTTAATACGAATAAACAGCAAAAAAGTAAGTATATTTCTTTTGCATAATATACCGACTCGTTATATAATAATTATATAATATAGATGTGGTAGGTTAGGAACATTTCATCGAATAATATGCACTGATTGTAATGACCCCATGCACATGTAAAATTAAGATGATATGTTTGATATTTATATTTCATATACAGGGTGTAACTGGACTATTTAACAGATACAATAACTTTTTTTCTATTGAATATTTTCAAGTTTTTTTTTAAAAAAATTATTATTACAGCTTGGCACTATAACTTATATATTTTTAAATTAAATTTTAATGTTTAGGAAGTCGAAATAAAAATGTAAAATTTCATTAAAAAAAAAAAATCAAGATGAGCCATTTTGTAAATCATTTTAACTGTGAATATCATATTATTATAATAATGTTATGTAATTGTCGTGAAAAATTATTATTTAACAAATAACAATCCAAAATTATATAAAAATAACAATTTTCAGTGAGTTTAAAGTGATTTAATTAATATTGAGAATGAAAAATTTAATTATCAATTTATTTCACGTTACTTACATTTTATACTACAGTTCTAAAAGTGCACTATTTTGTGTAGGTACCTTTTAATATTGCTATCGACTTTGAAATTATCAATGGTATTTAATAAACTGAATAAATTACTGTAATTGATTCAATTTTTGATTTTTTTAATAATGCCTACCCATGTTATTTAATATTATATATTGAAAATGCATTGGTAGCGATGCGTGTATTAACAAGAACGATTTCTACCTATATGATAATATTGGTACCATCATTAATCATCTACAATTAATATTATTTATTATAATAATTGTTGTAGTTTTGATTTTCGGTTTACTGAAATAATATACGACCTGTGTCTTATCAGAGTGTAATATTTAGCTATCACCAACTAGTAGTATTACATAGTTTTATATAATATACATATTATTGTATTATAGGTGTAATACACATGTATACTAAATTCGCGGAAAGAATAGGAGTGTTTCGCGCATACGACTGACGAAAATTCGGGTCGCTCCGTTATCTTTGGGCGGCTATCCATAGTTTAACATATTATACAGAGCGCATTAAATAACACACACTATGGCTTATCAGTTTTTCGAAAGAGTCGGTACACAGCACGATTTAAGATAATATTATCTTAAATCGTGGTACACAGCCATTTTTATTATCACGCCGACGGCCGATTATCGAATACGCCGTAATCACTACAAAATAACATCACAGTTTATAACCTACCGATCAGTGCAGCCAGCACGTGATATTTTGGGTGGCGAGTAGCCGATAGATGATGTTGCGGTGAGGTAAAACGAAAATTGGTTTCTGCGGACTCCTAAACTCTCCGCGAATTAAGTATATTACGTACCTATATATTAAAAAAAAAAAACTGACTTGCCTACAAACATTAATTATAATTTGTAACATCGTACATTTAAAGTGTATTGCGTATACTTACTAGAAGTAACATTGTACCATACAGTTTTATATAATTATATAAATCACTCATTTGCAAAATGTATGTGTAAGGCAAAGATAAAATACAAAATAAAATATATTTAAGGTTCACAATTTATTTGAAAAAAAAAAAAATAAAAAATAAAAACTACTAGATAATGAATTACAATTTATTAGATTACATTAAAATTAAAATTATTAGCTATAACAATTTTAACAAATTATTTAAATCGCTATTTTTCCTTTTATTTTGATCCGCAAGATTTTAACTATAATCGCTTAAAAAACACAAGAAATATTCGAATTTACTTAACGGATTGCTTATAGCAGATAGGCCAGTAGGGGCCATGGCCCCCGGGCCTCAGAAAACTTAAGATTTTTAGGGGCCTTGGATTTTATATTAGATATTTTTTTATAACAGTACTAAATTGTATTAATTATGAGTATTGAAATTATTTATAATAAAATAAAAATATAATTCTAAAAAAAGGCACACTTGATAATAATTCTTGCCTATTGAGATTTTATACTATCACTGTATCACTGTATAAGACATAGGTGCATTCGATAGTGAATGCTCAACATGTTAATGTAATTGATCTTTGGAAACGGTTTAATGAAAATACATTAATTGATATTATTTCCAATTTTTACTCAGTACACCTGATTTTTTTTATGTACCTATGTCCGCTTCATAGTCTATCATTTTTTTTTTCAGACTCCCCCGTGAGTTTATATATATAGTACCTACATATGTTTATAATTTTATATTTGATTTTGTTGAGTTGATACGTGATGATTTAATAATTACTCTATTAGGCCCACTCTATTAGTACACACATTTTGCGTAGTAGTTTTAAGTGTCCACTATTGTTCCCCACATATTTAAAGGTGCGCGACGTTTACGACAGCTAGCGCGTTAGGTATAGTTGGTATTTATTTTTTTTCGATTTGCACGTGAAGTATTTCAGAGTCGGAATTATTTAGTTTTCTTCGTTTTCTACGTACCCATGTTTTTTTACATATAACTTCAGCTACCTTGTTACAAAACGCTACAGTATAGATAGAAATTTTCATTTTTTTTAATTCTCGAGTACCTACCTACCTCTGATTTATTTTTAATTATTTTCATTTTTATATTTTGTTGTTATTGTGTTATTACGAATGATTTTTTTAGTATACCTTTATTTATTTTATTTCAACTCTATTTACATTTTCCGGCCATGGATATTTACCCGATTGCACATTTTACGCCATTAAGATCTTGCCCGGTTATTATCGTCGGGAGAGATTTTGTTTTTGGGAATATATACCTATATCTATTATCTGTTTGAATTTTGATCGTAGTATCACTGTTGAATTTTTTTTTTTTGTTAAAATTCCACTAACGATCAATTATTCTTTTGTTACCATTTACATTACCATATATTTATATAACTGATCTCTGTATCATTCTTGAATTTTTCTTTGTGTGTTAATTTTGAATTTTTTTCTTTTAGTGTCTGTTATTCGTGAAATTTGTGAGCTTATAGTTATCCCGTATTCGGATTATTTATTGAATAATTATTAGTGCTATTATCAGTTTTGAATTTTTGATCTTTGTATCATCGTTCAATGTTTTTTAGTTATTGTTAATTTTGTGAGTCTATGTATTTATTTGTTCAAAAGTCTGAGTATTTGTTAAATTGCCACTATTACCTATTTTTTATTTCTGTATTTATTTAAATTTGATTGATATCGATACTTTGCTATCATTTTTATTGTTACCTTCATTTAAACTATTTCAAAGTTTAACATGGCTGTTACATTGGCTGACATAATGCACTTTATGAAACAATCCATGGAGGAAACCAGAAAGTCCATGGAGGAAAATAGAAAGTCTATGGAGGTACGTTTTGACCGTCTTGATGACCAATTCAAGGTTTTACAAGACGAGTATAGTTCACACGATACATACACACAGGATATTATTTTGGGGGAAAACGAAAAATTAGAACAGGTTAACTCCGTGCTGACACTCCCTGTGGCTAGTCCGTCTATGTCATGTCAAGTTTTGTCACCAAGCACTCCAGTAGCCCCTATTTTATGTCAAATGTCTGTACCATTCACCTCAGCATCTAGTTCAAAAAAACATTTTTATTCTATATATTTACTTTTCTCTTTACTTACTAAACCACCTATTCCCAAAATCCTATGATCTCCTTCACCAGTACGGTGTTTTACGGATCATAGGTTGGCGGACCCAGCTAAACCAGTGGCGTCAGTAACCGTATTGTTACAATCGATTAATCGATGTATCGTGAAGATTAATCGATTAAAATGTTCGTTTAAAAAACATCGATTATATCGTTTTCAAAAAACGATTAATCGAAATAATCGCGCAGCCCTAGTGTGGGGTTACACACCATGTGAACGTAATCACGTGAATTGTCAAGTATCGCGTACCTACTAAACAGTTATAGTCGTTGGCAAGAAATATTTTAAATTTTTTAAAAAAATTTGTTTAACTAAATGTAAGAGCGAACGATCATGTAAATTCGGGAAATACCAAATTTTATCATATCTCTCTACACCATGAACTTCCAAAATCAAAAATAGAAAAAAATATAACTATTATTATCATATGACTAAAAGTGCCATCAATCAATATTTTAGCCCAGATTTTGGATTTTTCTATAAGTACTCTTAAACAAATGATAATTTGTATTGTAATTTAAATTATTTATATTCTGTATAATATGTTGACTGCAATAATTGTATAGGGAAGTACATGTGATATATAAATTTTATATAAGGCTATAAAGTACTTACAATTTTCATGTATGAATATCTACTTATGAGTATCGGTTTTCAGATAAAATACTTATTTATAGTCCTGCCCCAAATCAAGCACTTGGTACGCAATGCATGGCGTATCGTGTAATTTTTTTTGAGTGTCGTACTAACTATACAGCTACTGGTGCGAATTATTTTACTTTCAAACTCAATTTAACTAATAATGTTTAACTAAATATGGAGTGGATTGAAAAAAGTTCAATAGTATTTATAGAAACAAAGATGTATTTTGCGATGCAAAACACCCACAATATTACAACAAAATAAGGAGGCACAATACATAGGACGAAATCTTAGAAGAAATTGGATTTGCAACCGATGATTTAAAAAAAAAAAAAATTACCCTTTTGATGTCTTCAATGAGACCAGAAAAAGCCAATATTAAAAAGAACTTAGAAACAGGAAAAGGTAATATTATTAAAAAAAAATTTTACTGACTGTATCAAAATTGTTACTAATAACATTAATCATATTATAATAACATCTAAAACAGGTATGCGAAAACTGTCTGTATCCATTTAAACTAATTTAGTTTACATAATTGTTACTTTGATATATGGCAATAATATTTCAATTTTATATTTTATATAATATTAAAATTATCAAATAAAAAGTTTTTTAATAATATTTTATATTAATCAAAGAACGCATTCAAGGCCCACGTTCTAATTTTTATTAAATTATTGCAACTTAGTACTTATTTACTTCGGTACGATTTACAAAACACCCATTTTCTTTTTTTAATTTTTAATTAATTTCAAAAGTGCTTGAAAAATTTGCAGTTGGACTAAGTTGTGAAGTTATATAGCAATTTTAAGTTGTTTTGATTTAAAAAACGACATATTTTACATTGCGTTTTTATATGAATAGTGTTGTTAAATAGTTGGTTTATTTGATTATGTACTATCAATATTTTTACTGATAATTTTGTAGTATCTATTCTGTAATATTTATATCAATATTTTATCGGGATATATTTTCGAATTAAACTGTCCGAATGACCTGGCCTTATAGGTGCGACTCAAAGAAGTAGGTACACTTAAACCATATTTTAATTAATTTGTTACATACCTACGTGACATGATGTTTCACAACAAATCGGAAGATATTTAAATATTTTCAATTTAATTTGAGACTTTCGCGAGCGTGCTGTTTCTCCAAAATACTTGGATAATTCAGGGCTCTCGATACAAAATTTCATGAGAAATTGAGAAATTGGATAATAATTTATATGGATTAAAATTATCAGGAAAAATATTGATAGTGCATAACTGTAATAATATATACCGTAATTATGAAAACAATACTTCTGTCTTTTTAAACGAAAACGCAACGTAAAATGTATCGTAATAAAAAAAACTTAATATCGCTATAATTTCAAAACTAAGCCTGCACGAAAGAACGCATGCTCCAAAAATGACAAATATTATAATCAAGAATACAGGGTTTTGCCGCTGTATCTCACCACAACTTCTTACTATGTGCATAGTATAGTAGTATATCTGTAGGTATACGTAAATAATTAATAGAGCGATAATTCCATTGTATATTGTACCTACTCTGTACACATATTTATAATTAAATTACCCACATAGCATAGAATACCAGTAGGTACGTAGACCCATATGGTCATACCTAATCTAATTTATAACTTATTGCAGATCTGTATTTAAATAACTATCACATTAAAATTGAAATACGCTCAATTTAATTTTTAATTTTTAATTTATAATTTATTATTATTATCATAGAAATATATATATATTATTGATAATCATGTCTCCAATGAATGATAAACATTTTAAATAATATAAATTTTGTACAATATCAAATGTTAAATGAATGAATTAAAATAGTTCACGTTCATTAAAAAATGGAACGCGTTCACGAATGTCTTTTAAATGAACGCGTTCATAGGTCATTCAAAATAATTGAACGCGTTTTTCCAAATACTGACTATACCTAACTATACTACTTATTGCGTTACAAAAAACTAAACATATTTTGAATCGACTATTAGTTTTGTTAAAAATTAATTTGTACTAATATATTTCTAAATACAGTGTAAAATTTCTATTTACTATATTCAGATATAAATAATTAAAATGAAAATATTTTTATATGATGGAGTCATATATTGTTTGAATTTTAGATTTTTAATTATTTGTTAATCACATGACATTTTATTTGACATTTTATATTTATATTTATTGTAATATATAAAACTTTTGTTAAAATTAAATAGATAAATACAAATAATAAAATTCTTAAATAGTAATTGGATACTTTTTAGAAGATAGCATATTTTTATAGTATAAAATTGCAATCAATTATATACTATAATAAGGCAATATGATCTATATAGGTATATAATGTTAATATCTAAAAAATTTAATGGAATACACAAATAAAAGGAGTTGCTAAGATACTTAAATTTGTATAGGTATTTTTAGCCACTTGAATTAGTAGTTTCTTCATCATCTTTGTCTTTAAAACCAAAACAATATTCAACTTCATTACCACAGTTTTGTTTTTCTTCTAGTAATGGCCCTGATTTTAAAACTGTAATATCTTTTTGACCTAGTGCTAAATAATAAAATATATTTTTTTACAATAACTAATTTAAAACCCAATAATTGACAATTTGTACTTACAAGATTCGATATCTTGCAGTATTGACACACTAGTAGGTGTGTAACTATTAATTTGATTTTGATCATTAAGTTGAATTACTTTAAGCATAACATATTGCTGTCCATCTTCAAATTCTGCACCTACAATTGCAGTTTCACTTGTTTGAATACTTGTGTTCTTCTCAGATTCACCAAATTGTTCACACTTAATAGGTTTGTCTGAAGTGTAAAGCTCTGGTACATGTAAAAGTATTTCAGTCTTTTGACCATAAGTAATTGGATAATGGCCACATTTGAACACGGGCTTTTTTTCTGGGACTGTAATTTATATTTAATTGTGTCTTAATAATAATTAATAAATTAACAATATAATATTTGTAAATTACCAATGTGTGTTAGTCTGTGTGTTTTCAAACTTTTGTACTCTAAAAATCTAGAAAAACAAATATCACATTTGTATGGCTTTTCACCAGTATGTTTAAAAAGTAAATGATATTTTAATTTAGATGAATCGGGGCTTGCAAATGCACAATAGGGACACTAAAAATAAAAAAATATTTATTAATTAAATTTAACTTAAACAATAGTTTTTAAGAATAAATACTATATAAGGTCGTTCGCCTGTATGACGTCTCATATGACTTCTCATTTTACTAAGTTCTACACTAGCATAATCACATATTGTACATTTATGTGGTTTTTCATGTGTGTGTTTATATCGAACGTGTCTTACAAGTTCTCCTATATAATAATTATAATATATAAATATCTGAATAAAAATAACAAATCACATAAAACAAATAATAATAACTTCAAAGGATTGTATGATTGCAAACCTGATGTAGTGAATGCACTTGAACAACTTTGACACATGTGTGGCTTTATTCCAGAATGAGTGTTAATATGGTTTTTCAGAGAATAAAGAGTTTTGAAACCATGGTCACACATATTACATTTGTGTGGACGTTTATCAGAATGTGATATCATATGACGCTTTAACAAATACCTAAAACAAAATTTTAATAGTAAAGAACATGTTACTATAATATATACTAAAATAAATCATAATATTAAATACATGATCTATTTAGATCTGAATATTGGTTACTAAGTATAGCTTATGTATATTCTTAAGCTTTATTACACTTGTGTGCAGGAATACTTAATTTTGCACAATCCATTTAAATAAAAATATTTATAATATTAAGACAAGGGAAAATAGTTTTTTTTATATGCATTTAGGATAACAATTGAACGAAAAATAAATAAAGAATTAATTTGATTTTAATTTTAAACAAGTGATAAAAAGCCAACAACAGACATAATATAAACTATATAAAATTGTGGAAATTTGGATTTAAGATCTAAAATCTGAAAAAATTGAAATTATTGGACTATATACTAGGGATCGATTGAGAAATTTTTCTTTAACATTAATTACTGAAATATGATAAATATTTATAAAAAATATTTCTAAATATAACGACTAATAATATTTTTTAATCACCTCGATCAATCCCTTGTATACAAATCAATTAAATTCCAAACTTTTTCAGCATTGAAAACTGACTTTTCAGCATCCCATAGTTTTGTCCAGGTTTTATGGAAATTTTTATTTCAGTTTTGCACTATGTGACATCAACTTAAGACAAGTTATACTTCAACATAGTTAAGATTTTCAGTATATAATAAAATTATAATTAAAAACAAAAACATGAGCAATGAATTACAAGAAATATTTATTAGAAAAAAAATCACAATAAATGCTATATTTAGAAATCATAACAAGAATCAATGCAAAAATGTACAAACACATACTTAATAAGGCTGTAGAAAGAATGTGCCTGTATATAAATTATCTGCATACCTGGCTATGCTTAATATAGCATATTGTCGCCTAATAGTCAAATCTCAATTTCCTCAACTTTTCATGGGGTACAATACTGTTTTGTTGGTAGGCATTTTATATAATATTTGTATATTATTTATATTCCTTTAAATTAATATCTATCAAGAATGTATTTCTATCAGTGATGGGAATTATTTGAATATTTCAAAATTATAATTTTTATCAAAAAATTGCATTTAGATAATAAACAATATTATTTATACAAAATAATTTTGTAGATAACGCAAGTGTATAATATTATGACGAAAGGACAATGATTAGAAATACACAATGTACAATAATACACACAGTCGAACCTTAGATTTTTACATACAGTTTTAGTGTTAACAATATATAATAGATACTATACTTAAAATAAATAATATAAAACAATAATTAGTATAAAGCCGTCCCCCCAAAATGTTCAACAATGCTTAATATGTGTGTAATTATTAATATGATTAGCAAATAGTATTATTTTAAAACGGTTAAATATCTTCCATAAATTTATATTTCATATAATAAATATATCTGTTCAAATATTTGAGTACTCAAATAATCTAATATTCAAATTATTTATGGTAGAACTATTCAAATTTTAATAATTAGATTATCCAAATATACATTTCATTACTTGTTCTACAAAAAATGTGTGAGATTGGCCTTGATAATGTAATATTCACACTTTAGATGGATTATGATATATCTATCAAAAATGTATTTCTGCTTAAATGTATAAGATTCACCTTGATAGTATAGTCTTATATTTGGATTATTTATATAAAAATTATTATTTTATATTATTTAAGAAAAGTTCACCTAAATAATAGTTACTAATATAATACGTTATAAAATATTTGTTGTATGACAATGTATGTACTTGAAATTGAACAAAATAAAATTATAACACTCATATACCTATAGACGTTGTCATTACGTTAATGATGTAGTTTTGTAGAATGTAGATAAGTCCACGCGATTTCCAGTAAATTTTTATAAAAATAACTAATGTGCACGCGTTCGCGTTCGATACGACCGATACAGTATATCTGTAATCGTAATGAGTTAAATTTATGAGATTATGATTCAGTTGACATATAGTAGTCATATTTAGTGTACGTGACTGTGTTATTAATTATTATAAATACAACATATAGTACAAAATAAAAAGTTTGCCATGCATAATTGGCTTAAAACAGGACGGTTGTTGGCCAAAACAACAAGTAATAATATTGATGAGATTGTGGCATCTTCATCAACAATAGAATCTCAACAAGTTATATTGAAAGATGCTATTCCTAGTTGTTTGGTAAGATATTCTTCGCCTAATTATCATATACCTATATACAAATATAAGTAATATTTTAAATTTAAATTTACTAAAATTTATATTTTGGGATTATATACTAATAAATAATAATTAATTAATTATAATGGACAAAGCTAAAAAGTGCATGTGTAAATATTGCTTTGTTCCACTATGTAAAAATACTAGTGTCAGTATCTACACCAAATAAAATATTTTTTTGTGTAACGGGAAATTTAAATCAAGGCATAATAATGGTTGAAAGCTGCTAGATGTGACATAAAATATGTGTCAGATAAATTACATTTATCAAGTTGTGAAGATCATTTTGAAGTATGTGTACCATTATAGCAAATAAATAATTTCGGGAGATGCATGTTTCTGAGAAACTGAGTGATTTTAGCATTTGAAAACTTCTATAAAAATTTAAACATCGTAAAATAATTAAAATTTTTACATGGTAGTTTTTCGATAAAATGATAGAAGTCAACTTATAAGACTGAATTTTTGATTTTTAAGTCTTATAACTCGACTAACAATAACTTTATTAAAATCACTCATGTAAAAATTTAGATCATCTTTTATAGAGGTTGTTGTATGCCAAAATAATTTAATTTTCTAGAAACGTGCAACTACTGAAGCATGTTTTACGCGCGGAAATACGGCAGTATAGCGTCCTCTTATGTAGGTACCAGATATTAAAAAAAAATATAATATACTAATTATAAATGTATGTATATTAACATAAGTTGTGTCTGATAACAATGTTTTCATACCATTTAACTTGATAATTGCGTAATATAAACACATTATATTAAATGTAAACATATTATATAACATTTTTTGTAGTACTGGTTTTTTTTTTTTTTTAGAAAAAATGGGGTTGAGTTGGAATTAAAGACATCGGGGTTCCGAAAGCTGGTATAGTGTATATAGTGTAATATTCACATTTTACATAGGTCATGACAAAAAGAAAAAGTATAGGATTTAACGATACCAGATAACTGAGATTGACAATTACATCAAACAATTTTGGGTAGGCCATGATGGCATATTGATTTTTCATAGTGAAACTGTTGTTAACCTCAAAACTAAAAACATAGGCTCATGCATTTTGAAAAAACAAATTTTTTTTATATAAAACTTAATTTTGAATTTTTGAAATTGGCATCATAGTTCTTTGGTGACGATATTAAATATTCTAATTATACACGACAATAATATTTAATTAATAATTACCTTTTTTCTGTAGTATATTTACATAAATTACATAAATATGTTTGTTTTACAGTTTGTGACTTCATTGGTACTAAATTAACTATTTTAGATATACCATCTTCTTTACCTGAATCCTAAATAAAACATTGTATTAGAAATTATTTTTATTTTTTATTTTTCAATGTTACCGCTATAATTGATTTTTTTGGTTGAGTTGCGTCTTCAATGAAATTGAAATCATATGCATTACTAACATTTGAATCATCTTGTGATATCTTCATACTATCAGTTGACGTTGCATCATTTTTGAAATTTTGTTTCATAGTATAAAGTACATAATTGTTTATTTCAGGGTCAGCTTGAACAAGATACTCACTGTCATCTCCTAAAGTAATAGTCTAAAATTTTAAAATGTAGACTTATTATTTAGGTACCTATATTAATTTTGTATTTTCATTAGGTAGTAAAATAACATTATTATCTGACATTGTTCTCATTTTTAATTCCATAGCTTCTTCTCTATAAATATTAGGAATTTAATATTTCTAACAAAAACTATTTCTATCAAAATATTTACAATAGGCAACAAATATAGTGTATTACATTTATATAGTCATTATAGGTATCATACAAAAAGTATGATGCTTACAATGAAATACAATGATGCTTATTCATAGTTTTCACATGTTCAATGCCGGTGAATTTAAATTAATTTCCCACCAGCTTTATTCACAAGATCTGACCACTAGGAACTTTTTCTTATTCCCAAAACTTGAAGAAAGCTTGGCTTGGAGGGAAAACATTTTCAACAAATGTTGCTGTCGAAAAAGCCATAAATGTTTATATTTCCGGTTTAGAAATGTGGGACTAAATGTATTGAGTTGAAGGGAAATTAAGTTAAATATAAAATTGATTTTGCTTGAAAAAATTACTTTTTCTTTGTTAGTCCAGAAATTTTCTAAATCGCAAATGATAAGAACCCTGTACAATTTATGGAACCAAATTTGGATCTACAAATTATCGATTCGATAATCTTGTATTTTATAAAATCCAACTTTCTTATAGAACCGTTTTTAATTCCACGAAATTGATAGAGTTATTGATTCTGTAAATGTTTATGCAACTCAGCATCATTATAACATTATTAGCCTACTTCTAAGAATATTTGGTCTGTATAGCATACAGTATATTATATATTATTATTGGAAAATTGAATTAGGTATCTACCCACATAATTTACATTTTAATATTATATAATTTATTTTTGTTGATTGAAAACCCATATCTGTTGAAAACTGTCTTTATTTTTGGGAATAATGGCATTAAAGGACCATACAACCCAAAAATAATTTTTTTTTTTTTTATTGCATAAATTTATGCTACTATAGTTTTAAAACAAAAATATTGATATCTTAAAAAAATGTCTGAGACAATTATTTAGCCTTATACATAGATTTGAAATATCTATCTTGCATACCCTATAACATAGCATATATAGGTAAATATTGGACTCCCAGCATTTAAAATTAAAAATGAATATTCATTTTTAGATTTGTTAGACAAAATTGTAACATCAAGTGTGTATTTCAAATGTGTGTAAACAACTAAATAATTGTATTAGGAATTTTTTAATGGTACCTATTTTAGTCTCATTCAATACTATAATAATAGAATAAAGTTATATTTATGAGTTGTTTGATACTTCAAGAATATTTATCTTTAGAAAAAATTTTAGGGAAACTGTTTTAAAAGTCAAAACTAAGGCTATGTTAATTACTTGTGGCTGATTCTTTTTCATATTTTCTTGTTGACTAAAAAGAACAATGTGTGGAACATTATCTATATTGTCTTCAAGTGAGTCAACCATCAATAATGTTTGTTCAGAAAGCCCTGAAAATAATTTTTATTTATATATAAAACACTTTACAGTTTACACTTGTTTACCTACTCACCTCCTACCATAATCATTTGTTCATCTTCTGCATTTGCTTGATAATATTGGCCATTTTGATCGACGTATAATGCTTGTTCTTCTGACTCACAATCTAAATTGATTAATTTATTATTAGTATAAAATATAAGCCAATTATTTATAACATGAGTAGTTAAATATTATAATATTTAAAGGATATATAATTTACTTACTAACTCAAAATTTAGTACACACATTAAGCAAAATAAATGATTTATATGTGTGATTTTGGGCCTACCAAATGCATGTACAAAATTGAAGTTCTACAGACTAAAGAATAATAGTTCATAATCTTCAGATCAGATGAGTAAATTAGTGATACCTCAATACTTATTAAAAACAATTGAAAGGTTGCTACATCTGTATTTATTGTCTCCGTCTAACACAAGAAATAATAAAATCTGATTTTGTATCTAGAGTAGGTCGTCATATCAAAAAGTTAACCAATAACTTATGATATTTAAAATATGAAACCAGATTTTAATATTTTCCATGTGATAGAAACAATAAATGCTAATGTATTTCATCTTAAGCAAAAATACATACCAGTTATCATTTGTGTTATTTCATTTCCTTTAATTTCTTTACTAAACAAATCTAAGTAATTTTGTATATCAGTTATATTTTCATTGCTTGAGGTATTAGTATCAATCTCAATATATGTCCCAACAACAGTCATTGTATTTTCTGATCCATTATCCATTACTAATAAAAAATAACAGTTCTATAATGTAACAATAGTAATTCAATAATGATTTTAGATAATATGATAACATATAATGTGTAATAAAAACAATTAGCTGCAAATCGGGTATTTTTTTTTAGTTATTCAATATTCTATACCAGTAGGTATCTATACAATTTTTATTCCTTGAAGTGTAAAAATTGTTTGAGGCCTACAAAGTGTTGAAACCTGGTGGCATCAATAGTATATTATACAAATGGTTGATACATACTTAAATAATAATTTAATTATTTAAATAATAAATAAGAATAATAATTGTATATTATGTATATATGGACGTTGCCCAAGTAAAAAGGAATAAATCAATTTTAACAATTTTTATTTTATTGCAAATTCTTGTAAATTTTAATAATTCACATAAAAAAATACGTACATTGAATAACATTTATCAAAAATATTGATAAAAATTTTTAACTTTTGGATGTTTTTGACAATTTTTTTTAGTTTCCCGAAAATATTGTTTTTGTACTTATTTTTTTTTTAAACGAGCCAAGAAAATAATTTTATGACTAAGTATCACTCAAATTCAATGACATTATGGTTGTAGTATGAGCTCTTACATGTGCCGATATGCTAATCAAAACGTAGCAGTCGTGTCACTGTAGTTTTACGATAGAAAAATACTAAGATAATAATAGCACTTCAAAGTATGTCGACGGCTCAGTTCTGTATTTATAAAATGTGAAAAGTTAAAATTTAATAAGTAGTATATATTATTCAATGTTAACATTTTATGGAAAAAAAGTAAATTAATTTGTAACTTCGTTACTTTTGAAGTAAATCAGTAACTTAACTTGATAAAAATAATTTTAAGTTCCTTTCAAGTAATTGGATTACTTTTATTTAAAGTAACTTGTATAATGTAATTGTATTACATATAACAAGTAACTTACCCAATACTGATTATATACTATGAAGATAAACAACAAATGCAAGTGTGGCATAATTTCAATGAATAAATAGAGTGGTTTAAAAACGTCAATAATATGAAAAAGTATTTTTTTATAAATGATACAGATATATATATATATATATATATATATATATTATGAATTAAATTACCTGTAGTTGTTGTAACTTCGGAATTCTCAGACATTTTCGGCTTTTCATCAATCAAATAGCTATAATAAAACGGACTATGAAATCAAATCATTAAAATTTACATGGTATGCTTAAAAATCCTAAATTTAAAAATTAATAATGTATTTTATAAAACAGGAAACACAATAAGAATCATAATGAGAGTATTATTGAATAATTTTCTGAATGTCAATTGATAAGATACCATTGACCATTGTAATCTAGTTGTGGATTGAAAGTAGTGGGGGATGAAAAATAATAAGAAAAATTTTTAGGTGAACGATTGCCAACTACAGAAAATTAAAATCTGAATAATATAAAATTTGATATTTACAAGGATATTATAATATTTATCCTTAACACTTACTACTACCATGAACTAAGATTATAATCTTACCACACGGCGCTTATCAATATTATTATTTATTTTTACAAATTACGATTATTATGAGTAATAATTAAATTAAATCTAATTAAATTAGAAATTTAAAATTCTAACAAAGCAACCTATGATCAAAAATATCGTACCATCAAGGTTATAGACATGGAAAAAGTAGTAAAATTCTAATTTTTGACTTTTCACAGAGAAAGACATATGGCTCCCAAATAATAAATAGATAATAAATACAGATATGTAAATATAGATTGGTGTAATAATATATTAAACAAATCTATAACTATGTAACACATTTTCCCTAAATATATTTGTTTGACATAAATTAACTAATTTATAACCCTTTATATTCATGCTAAGTTTTTAAGTTCATCCTAGTTATACTAGGTATACTGGTATACTCATTCACTAGTAGCATTAATATTTATTTTATTATTAAATTATAAAATCAATGTTTGTAATAATTACTTATTTACCTACCTAATCAAAATGATATTTTATTATAAAATATCATTGACTTCATATTTATAAGTATTTATTACCTACAAAAAACAATATATTATTAATTATGTTATTTATATTATTTATATTATTATTAATATCCATCATTGAAATACTTTACTTACTATATAATAATTACCTAATTAATGGTAAAATACTACTATGTAGTTATAAGTGAAATAATATTATATAGTACATATTTAAAATGTATTTAAAACAAAACTATTGGCTTAGTTAAATAAAAAAGATAAGTTAAATCATATATAATAAAATATATTATACTAAAATCCTTAATAAAATTAAACATATGATGAAATATAATAAAAATAAAATAATCAATTATCTGTTGATGTTTTTAATTAATTAAGTAATAGACTAATTAATTAATATTAAAAAAAGACTCATATTTATAATTGTTTGAATACAATTATACTGTTTATTTTATCAAATATAAATTTACATATTATATTTTACAAGACTTCTTGATGACAAACATCTTCTGTTTAATGTATATATTGAGTTTACCTGAATTAAATCCTAAACAAGGATTTCTAAGTTAATACTAAATGGAATCAATACACGAAGAACAACAATTAATCATATTTTTATTTGAGTTAACATATTTATATTTTGTTTATTAAAAATATATCACCAAATTTCTTGTTTTTCATTCCGACGATTCGTCTATCAATTGAGTATTACATCAACATAATGAATGTACAATTAAAATAATTAAACAGTATTTTATATTTGTAAATTTTTTTTTAATAAAATAATACTTGTTTTAAAAACCATAAAAATATTAAATTTAATCCAAGTAGTTTTTATAATTGCTCTAAATGTATGCAATTAAAGATAAATGTAAAAACTGTAATGGAGTAAACGTAAAATTCTAATTAAATATACTTTTAAGATTAGTAACTATGTTAGAATGGTAGTATGGTCCCAAATATATAGTAAATTAGATTCAAAACTGTTAATAATATGCTACACATCCAAAATAAGACTAGAAACTAGTATACACAAACATAAAATACCAGGCCTACAATCAAAATGAAATTGCCAATTTTTTGTCCCACGTAAAGAAGAACTAAATCTGTGAAGTGGGTAGCATTTTTATTATTTTTTAGTTATTTTAAATTAAGTTAGTAAATTGTTGAACGTTTATGATTTTTTTTTTAACCTTTATAATACAAAGTTGAAACAAATTAGGGAAAAAGTAAAAACATTATAGATTAGATATTTTCTAAGAAATAATAAAATTTGGTTTTTTTTTATTGCAACCCTAGTATTTTATGTTGGCGTACACAAATTTGTTTAAAAAATATCATTAGTATACAACAATTAAGTTAGGTACTAACATAGTACTATTTTTAATTTATTAATTTTTTTCATCTATTTCCATTTATCCCAAAGCTTTTCAAAATGAAATTGTAATGGAGCTAATGTAAATTGAAATTATTTACCAAAATAAAAAAATTTTTGTGGCAAAGCTAAAATTTTAATATTTAGAAAATTTTGGAAAACGACAGAATATATAAGAGTACCTTTACCTCTAGATCAACTATAAATTATAATAATTATTACTAGTTTATTAACGCCTAAAACGCCAATTTTTTAAATATATATATATACATTTCCAGAAAGTTAATTCATAATATGATTACATCAGAGATAAATTAAATTATTTACAAGTAGAATACCTCAAAAATAACATTGATAGTAAAACAAAAGAATTTTGATAAATTTTAGTGAGTACGAGATCGAAGAACTCAAATAGGGAAATTAATATCTATATTATTTACGTTGTGAATCATTTTATGCATAACATGATTATAGCAATAGGAGGTAGAATATGTAGAAACATGGAAAAGTGTATGATTTCTAGTAGGATAAGGAATACGAAAGGAAATATTAGATAGAAGGACTGGAGCATCCAAAGAGAGATTAAAGAAAGAAGAAACAGAACAGGGGTCAGCATCAAGGCGATGGGCACAGAGAATATTAAGGATATTGTGGATAACTGTGTAGTCATGTTGAGAGTGCACTATTTTTAGGAGAAAATATTAGCCAGATAGGGATGCCAAATTACTACACCATATTCTAAAATAGATCTAACTAAAGCAAAGTAAATAGTACGAAAACAGGTGAATGAACTGAAAAATATTGTATTACGTTTTATAAATTCTAAAATTTTTAGAAATCTATCTATGGTAATGTAAATGTAATATCAAAATAAAGGTAGAACTAAGAAAGATTCCAAGACCTTTATAATATCCGTTCAATAGGAATATGAGTGAATGATAGAAGTACAATCTCTAGAAAAAAGTCAAGACATTTCATTTGTCTAGATTAAGCGTTAGTCAAGCGCTTTGCCCACGTGAAGAAGATATCTAACTTGGATTGAATAATTTGGCAACTTTGAGGAAAGTTGTAAATACATTTTTAAATCATCGACAAAAAGAAGAAATTTAGCTTTAGTAATCCATTTATTAAGAGAATTTACAAAAAGTATGAAAAGAAAAAGATTTAAAGAACACCAGAGGATACATTGGAAATAACTAAAATGGAGTTGGGAACTCTTACAAATTGTTTTATATCTGTGACGTTGGAATTAAGTAACGAAAAGAGTGGATTACTTAGACCAAATAGTTCAAGCTCTCGTAAAAGTAGGCAATGATAAACGGTCTCAAATGCCTTATAGAAATCAATAAAAATAACATTTACTTGGCTTTCAACTTCAATATTTTCGGCAATATAGGTAGTAAATAACACTAGTAGTAATAGTTGATTTACCTGACCTAAAACCATGCTGCTTATAAATTTTTAAATGATCTTTTTAATGATCTATTTTTAAATTATCTTAATATAAGAATAAATAAGAGATTTAAAATGTTTAGCTAAATGTGGTAAAATTGAAATGGGTCTATAATTTTTTACATTAAATCGATAACCAGATATTAGGATAGGAGTTATGAAACAAATTTTCATTTGGAGTTCCAAATTTGTCTTTACGTCAATATCATCTGAAATATACGATACATAATATTAGTATTAAATATATTAAAATATATGTATTGAAAATGTATTAATTTAATGCTAAATTGTATTTGTCAACCATCTTTTTTCATATTTTATATAAAGATTGTAATATTAAACTAAGAAGCACTTTATTGTACTTATTGTTATAAGTACTCTATTGAGAACACATAAATATATATTAGACTACAATGAATACTGACTAATATTAATACATGGGACATATTTTGTGCATTTGGCAGAGAATCAGCAGATTCACAACCTATAAGTATTCTTATATGTATTAAATTTGCAATAGGTAACTAGGTTCTTAGGTTTCCTTTAGTAAAGTAAGTATATGGATGGTAGGTTTACAACTTATCAAGGTGTATAGGTGTGTTTAAGAAATTCTCACCAAGTTTCAACTGTGTTAGACCACTACAAGATAGTTTTTAGAACGTCAGCTATAAATCAGTAAATTAGATTGGCCAGTATATATATACATATATTAATTCATATTTTAACTTGATAATACTGAATAACATGTAGAACAATAGTAGTTTCAGAGCTACTACAAATAATATAAGTATTGAAAGCAACTCCATAAATTATATATTAATTGCAAAGTTACCTGTATCATTTATATATGTATAATTTATGTCAATATAACGTTTTTAAAATCCACCCCTATAGGTAATTCACATAGCATTAAGTTTAATTGGATTGAAAAATAATTTTAATAATATAGGTACTTACAGATTCATACTGTGACATTTTTGTATTCTCCAATGTTGATTTTGCATTATCACTATGAGTGTTAACAATCTGAAATGTATAGGTAAATCATTTTACAAATTAAATTCTTGATATAGATAAAAATAAATATAATATTATTTATTTATTTATTTTGTAGTATATACCCTATACTTTGATTTTCTTTCTGTCATCAAACTTATTGGAGGATTTGGGACATTAAACATAATTGGTACAGCATCCCATTTTAATTTAATCCAGCCATCTGTTATATTTTTTTCAAATTGGTTTTCCTCAAAAATGTATCTAATATTCAAATCAGAACATGACAGAATGGTTAGAATTAAAAATATATAGCTAGGTACCTATTTTGTTTCATTATTTTTTTTTAATATTAATAACAAAAACAGTAGTAGAGGTGAAACTGGTAAAAATTCTCGATGCCAATGAACAACAGTATTTAAATAATAGAGTTTAACAAGTACATACTATTAAAATTTTGAAAAAATACTTACATGACATAGAGTCTGTTGGCTTCCAACGATCTCATCTTATGTTTCTTATCCAAATTTGTCTTCGTTGAGGTTGAGCTGGAAATCGAAATAATCGAAACCCTCCACTACTCCGATTCGTGCAATTTACTGCTGAACAAAACATGAATACAATTTGCAAAAAATAATGAAAGTAATTTTAAAAAAACGATAATCCACAAATTATACAATTAAAATTTCAAAATATACGTTGATAAACGACGGCTGTTATCGCGTCTTCTTTTATACCCAAATGGTGGATGCGCACATGAGTATGATGCATACTCATATTATCAGAAAATGATAGCAGTCAGAAAATTGATAAGGGTGTTGTAGAGATAATTCTCATATCAATGACGCTACCAACATAAATTATATAAAAATGATCAATACGATAATTTAAATTTACCATAATTGTTGTGATGTGATTTTTGAAATTATTTAACATGGAGCTATATACCTCCATATGATTTTATGAATAATAACCATAAATTAAAGAAAACAGATCATTATTTATTATACGTAAGTACTGTACTACGTAATTTATCTTAAATAATTCTCACGTTTTGTACGTGTCTACCGACTCATGAACTACATAATGTGAGAATAATTTTTCCTTTGAAAAACATTTAATGTAATTATAAATTTTATTCTAAATGTCATTGGTGTTTGGATATGTTTACCAAAAAATTTGGAATCTTAATGTACCATCACAACCACCTAATCTTAAGGAATAGTAAGTATAAATGAATGATGGTATTTAATAAGTACCTGCATAAATATGTTTTCAATTGTTAGGTACTATGTAATGAATATTACAAAAGTCGGTGGGGCTTGAGGATTTTCTGCCTAAATATTTGAGTTATTATATATGTACCTACTTATTAGGTTTAAAAACATTTGAAAGAGACAGTAAAATGAACAATTCGGTTTATTGATTTATGTTTACATAATACAATTTTATTTATTTTAATTACAATCTATAAAAATTAATAATTCTTATGAAAAAAATATTAATAATATTATGTAAATATATAGGTTATTCAATTACAAGTTACAATTTTTAGAAATTAATTCAATAATATATAAATATGTCACTATAAACTTTTTTAAAAAAATGGTATAGGTGCTTAGAGTAATAATTATCTTGTATATTTCAATTTCAAACTATTTTAGATTCTGAGCATAGTGATAAATGTATTGGATTTACAATATGTTTTTTATATATGTATACACTTTTTTGGACAAAAATAATTTTTTAGTATAGAATAAGGTTATTGATAGGATATTTGTTCTAGTTGGTACTTTATTAAGGTATTTTTTTGATTTTCTAAGTAGTTTTCAAAAGTGTAACAAAAAAGTAGGTACTTTTTATAAAGGAATTATCACGAAAAGTTTTTATAAATTAAAAAATAAATAATTCATCTTGACTACTTGCTGACGTCACACATTAGGATTTTGAAAACTTTTGCATACAAGAAGACTAGTTTGAAGTCACGTGTATATTTCCTCTGCAGGTTCTAGCCGTCTAGTAAAATATGTAATAATGAATATAAAAACTGAATGCGGGTAACAGGTCTTCAATATATACTACAAGCATAATGTCGAACCTCTGAATTTTAAAAACGTAATAGTCGAAAGTGGTCAAGATGAACCCCACAGGTTATACTAACAAAATAATTTTAATGCATAATACAATTAAATTATTATACTTAAAAATATTAAATATTAAAAAAATAGAGTTTTAAGTCTAAACTTCAGACTTTTCAGTTGGTAATAATTTACAAAAAAATTCACAAAGTTAAATTGAAATTTTTTAAAGTTATTTAAACTTATTTTGATTATAAATTATAATTAAGTTGGATACCTATGTATTTACCCATTGGCTATATTTCCCATGCATATCTCTTGCTCAGATTATATCCGTTTGGTTTTAATTAATCTTTATATTATTCTTAGTTAGTTTAGCTACATATAACAATTTTAAAAGTGTTCTTTTTTAATACTGAAAACACTGGTCCCACTGGTCCAACTGGTCCCACTAATACATGAAACATTTAAAATTAAAAAAATAAACACATAAAATACTACATAAACATAAAATATTTTAAATAAAGTCAAACTAAACTTCACTTCAGACAGTCATAAAAATCCTTAAATTGGTAGGTACCTAATAATTACTTACTTAAAAATAAAACTAACTAAATAACTTAAAATCTAAAAATAAATCACAATATTAAATATTTAAAGCAATTGTTGGGAAATGTATCCATCAACTCGATGCCCAGTTTTCTGTAAACAAGTTTCAATGCGGTTGTCAGCAAAATCTACAATTAATTATTGCATAGCTTCACAGTTTACGTATTGCTATGGTATTGGTTTGCCTTACTGAATGTGACACATTATTATGAATCTGAACAGTAAAATCTGTTTGTTTAAGTATTTATTCAATTCAAATAATTATATTTTAACTTGTGCATACTTTCATATTACGTGAGATTTGGTGAAATTTGATCACATTTTGATTTTCAATAAACCGTAGCTGATCTAAGTAGATACATAAAATATAGATTTTATGTTAGTCAAGTTAGGCATATTAAGATTATAATAATTTACTCAAAAAATACCTATTATTACTTCATACAGTCCAAAGTTATAAATATAATAATTTTGTTGATTTTAGAAATGTGACACAAAGAAATTTTTTACCTACATGATTAAAACATAAAAACACTGTTCCAGATTTAACTGACATATAAAAAATACCAATGAACTCCCATATTTCGGGATGTGGTTTGATGAATCTCAGAAGAGCTGCATGAAAACTTTCCAAGAAATTATTTGTATGCATGTCCATATTATAAACTGTAAACGCTTCGGGTCATATTCTCACAAACCAAAAATCCACTATGTTATTGTACAAAATATCATGAAATATGGGTGCTACTTCAGGATATTGTACTATATACAAATATACATTATAATTGCATTGAATCTATCCAACATGCTGGGAATTCTGTCAATCGAGTTTGGAAGCAGATATGGCAAAGCAAGAACCTATTAAAAATAATGATAAATATATTAGTAAATATATAAAAGATATATGTGATATAAATAATCTATTTTATATTTTGAATATATAGGTATAGGCTGCTGTGTATAAATTGATTTTTACAGTTTATTAAAACACAATATTTTGTAATTTACTCATTTTTAATAAATAAATTATTTTTTTTTATTATTACACAAAAACAATACTTTTAATAATATAATACTTGGGACAATATTTATTTTTTGAAATAATATTTAAATCACTGTATAAAGTAAATACCAAATAAGAATTATTAAACTTATTTTGGGGGAAATACAAAACAAAAATGATAATGTGTAGACTGACTTTTGTTCTATATTAATATTTTGATTTGATGCAATATACCTAACAAATATTATTTAATAATAGTTGGTAAGATTTTTATTAAGAATACAATTAAATACAGCTTACTAAAGTATACATTTTTAATATAAATCATAAAATTATATAAATATATAATTTTACATTAAACATTTAAAGTAATAATCAGAACAAGAAAGATTTTCATTTTCTTAACAATTTTTTTTTTTTTAGAAATTTCTGTTCCAGGACAATTAAAAATACTTACAAAATAAATTAAATACATCATAATTACCACTTGTTTATAATAATTATTCAGAATATGTGATATATCTATATTTAAAATAATACATAATATACTAAAATGATATTTATTATATTTTATTTAGAAAACTATGTATACAAAAACTACCTATATATAATTAAGTAATAGATCTTCTAAAACTGTTGTAATAATAATATAATATTATCGTTAAATATTTTAGATTTATTCTTACATTTTTAATGGAAATTATACATTTGACCTTTAGGTACTAACATTTACTTAAATTTCTTTGATAATAAAATTGTTGGCATAACTTTATGATACATATTATTATATATTTAAAAAATATATTAAACAATGCTATTAGAAAATATTATAACTTGTAATTGATTATGAACAACTAGCAAATCATTTAAAATAAAACATGTATAAATACAAATTTTAATTTATTGTGTAATTGTGTAATACCATTAAAATATAAATGTATATTAGGTTATTTTTATTAATGAAGCATATGAAAACATACTGCATAAATTGGACATTAAATATTTTATGGATATTTAAAAAGTGAACATAAAAGTAATTGACATTAAAATTTTTGGACCACATATAAAATGGACATTACATCAGAAGTCTGAAACCTGATATTCTGAATCCGTTTGTTCCTGTCAACGACAATATTTGAATTTAAAAATGTACGCCAATTTAAGTCGTGATTAAATAGCCTTCATATAATCAGTAAAAATTTGTATTATATTCTGTAATAATAAAGGATGGATAATAATTCAAATTAATTTTTTCAATGTTGGTGTAACTGCTTATTGGATTTCAATAATTTCATTATCATTTTTCTGACTTTTACCCTATACCATCATATTGTATAGAGCCTTAGTTTGTCCGCTAACAATTTTTGATGAGAACTCCCAGGTGTACCCAAACACATACATATTCAATGCAATATATGCGCCGCGTAATATCAAGCCATACCTATATACACCTATATACACGCATGTATAGGAATCTGCTATATACAAGGCGTAAAACTGTAACAGCATTATAAACTCGTAATAAAAATTCAGTAATAACCCGGGAACACGGGAACCGAAAAACCTATAGAAGGGTTGTCGTCTACTAAAAATAGGATACACCACGAGATAGCCCATGGAATGTCCTACAGGAAAACGTAATGTCATAATGTAAATATCGTACACGAAATAGATACTTACTATTGCAACACGTCTCCTATTCGGCATAGGGACCGTCGATACCTATACCTAATCTTAACCAGGTAAGGAGCAGTCGGCTGGCTATTTCCTACTACACTAACCGGCCTTTTGAATCGGGTCGTTAGACTGATATAAATAACATTTCCTAATTTATTTTAAACTTAGAAACTATGACCTGCGTTCGTTTTAACTCTAATACAATCCAACACAATCTAGCAACGACGACTAAAATTTATTATTATTAACCAAAATATTATTATCAAATATAAATACATTTTCACCTGAGTAACCCTGATTTTGGAGGGTAGTTATTAAATCCACAGGTGAAGTGAAGTACGAGTTTCAGCGAGTTTGAGAAATATAAATTGTTATTTAATGTTTTAATTTTACGGATATATTTATATGTTTTAACTCGACAGTTATATTTAAAAATATACACGCATCTCGTACTATGCGCCGCCGTATGTCTACCTAAGTAAAAACACCGAGAGAGACATAAAGTGAGGACTCAGTGAAACTGTATCATTACAATTACCCCAATCGCCCTTTAAAATTTGACATCAGATTTACTTTAGAGAATAACAAAATTGTTTTTAAATGACATCAAAAACCTGAAAACAAATGTATGTTAGTTAACACATGATAAACTCTTGATCATATTTTGACGATGGGACATCTATTCTGTACTTCATGGAACATTTGGCCTTGTTATAACATCACACTAAATGCCATTATTCTCAATTCCATCATGGTTATATATTTAAATTATATTTTAAATTAAAATGGTAAGCTATGTCTGAATATTTTTGATTCCTAGTTTTAAATTATACAATAATAAATGTTTAAAATATTATGTACCTAAAGTTCCTATTACATAAAAATATATTCAATGAAGAACGTTGCCAAAAATTGAACACATTTACAATATTTTAGCGATAAAACATATATATAGACATATGACATAGCATAAAATATTTATGATGAGATTTTTGTCATACAATTAGGTTCAAAATTACTCAGGTACTTTATAAAAAACACGAACAATATTTTGTATATAACCTTTAAAAATTATTAATTATTAAAAAAAAAAAAATCTTGATTAGACATTTCTTGCGTCTTAATCGGTCATAATACTATTTTAGTTATTACGATAAATGTGTTAATTTGTTAAAATAATATTAGATAGTTACACAAAAAATAAATAATAAATGATTAATAAGTTGCCGTTAACACGGCAGTTTTAACACGTAGTCAATTTGGCTCCGACAAACATCTATTTTATCGACACTCGTCGATTTCGTATCCTAAAACATTGGCTAACGTATACATATATAATATAATTTAATAAAAATTTAATAATAAACTCCCAAGTGAAAAATCTTTATTTCTAATAAGTGATTCTGCTAAACTACTTATAGCTTTATCATATTTTTCATAAATAGGTTCGCAATAATATGAGGACGACTAAATTAATTGAAATATATTTAAAAATTATAGGTGTATATAAAAAGTGTCACTAAAAAGACAGTAAGTAGTAAAGTAATAAGTAAAAAGTATTTTCGGAACACAATATTCATCAAGTTCTGTTGTTTTAAGACGTTTAACGTTTGTCTCATGTAATTTTTTATGACAGCCTAAACATTTATTTTTAGAATTCCAATAGTCCTAGAAAAAAAAAAATATATTTTTTTTAAAACGCCTCTTACACTTGTATTATTTTATATCTATCACATTTTTGCACTATAAGGTATATTTTATAATTTAAATTTTATTTTACGAGATTAATTCTGTGTTCACTGAATTATAATATTCTTTTTTTTTTTTTGTATAGATAGGTATATATTTTAACAGTTAATACTTTGATTAATTTATGTTTTTATATAATATTAGGTACTATATTTAGGAATAATAATAAACATTATTTATTGGATGATTTTTATCAAAAAATTTTTTCATTTGTTGAACACGTATTGGGACATGCATTCATTTTCCGTTTTTAGATAATTCTATTAAGTAGCTATTTGAATTCAATTTTTTTATTATAGTAAATGGTCCATGAAATCTATCCGAAAATTTATTGTTACATATTGTACGGGCCGGGAGCATGAAATGTTATCACGCGCACCCCGGACACCTATTTCCTATCAACTCTCTTTATAAATATATATCCGACTCGGTCGGCCACTCTTTCATATGTGTAGGTAGGTACTTAAA
>JAIPRL010005856.1:0-29998 GCA_025469235.1 Pemphigus obesinymphae
GGGGTTTCGAAGAGGATATGAAACACAGGATTAAGTGTGGATGGACAAAGTGGAGAGAAGCGTCAGGTATTCTGTGTGATAAAAGAATCCCTATTAGGTTAAAAGGTAAATTTTATAAGGCAGTGGTAAGACCTGCAATGATGTATGGAACGGAATGTTGGGCAGTAGGTAGAAAGATAGAA
Source organism: Pemphigus obesinymphae (assembly GCA_025469235.1). NCBI lineage: Eukaryota > Metazoa > Arthropoda > Insecta > Hemiptera > Aphididae > Pemphigus > Pemphigus obesinymphae. The sequence goes on from JAIPRL010005856.1 coordinate 183, forward strand.
CAGAGAATGAGTGTAGCCGAGATGAGAATGTTAAGGTGGATGAGAGGAGTTACTAGAGAGGATAAAATAAGGAATGAGTATATCAGAGGTAGTATAGGGTTAGCTTCGATAGTAGACAAAATGAGAGAGAATAGATTAAGATGGCTCGGGCATGTATTAAGGAGGAAGGAGACTGAGGCAGTAAGATTAGTAAGGGAAATGCATGTTGTTGGTAAAAGGGGGAGGGGAAGACCGAAAAAGAGATGGGGGGATGTAATGGCGAATAATATGAGGAAAGTGGGAGTAAGTGAAGAAGATGCGGGAGATAGAGTTAAGTGGAAGTGTAGGACCAGGGTGGCCGACCCCAAATAGTTGGGAGAGAAGGCGAAGGAGAAGAAGAAGATGTAATTGAATCAAATTTTTTGATAGGAAAGCATCATATATATGATGTTCCAAAAAAAAAAATCATCAACATTCGGGCCCTGTAGCCATAATTCATCGTCTATTTTAAATAATTGTATTTGTTATAGGTATACATTATACATATACTGGTATTATTATAATTTTAGAAAAAACTACATATTTTATCTAGGTCATGTATTTTTTGATTTGAACAAAATATACGGGGAATGAAAAATGATATCTAATGAAAATAAATTTTCTTATATGCCCATCGGCCATCGCGTGGACTACTACTTTTGGCTTTTACTATATTTATTCAGTATTATTGTTATGTCACTTTTTAATAGGTTTTCTGCAGTGGGCTTTGCTGTACGTATATTCCATCAATAGTTTTTAATCCAATTATTAATCTTTGTCCATGCGAATTGAAACGGTTTTAAAGTAGTACAATAATCGTTTATGAGATATATATATATATATATTTTGCTCTCTGTTATTTCCGAACTTAAATATTCAATGAATAAATCTCTATTATTGAAAATATTTATTGGTCATTCAACGAGAATGGTATTTAATATTACTTGTTTACTCGGACAAAAAAAAAAAAACATTAAGCTGACGGATATTTAAATTCACAAGTTGACAGACGACAGATATATAATAATAAGTATATTAAATCTCAATCTCTAATATACAAATATTTTATGTCCATCTTCATTATGGTGTTAATATTGTTTATTTTAAGTTCAATAATTGTTAGATAGGTACATCTTACATAGCGCTTACTAAGATAATATGGAATGGTTCCCAGGTTAAAGTTGTACGTATTTTGAGTATGGAAGTGTTAAGATATTAAGGTGACGTCATATGCACGATTTTTATGAGATTCTATATGTGTGTCGGAAAAAATATCCAGGGAAAAAATACCCAGTGGAAAAATATCCAATGAAAAAATATCCGGGGAAAAAATTTTCGTTGGAAAGAATATCCAACGTAAAAATATCCGAAGACGATGAAGGGTTCCTTAGAAATCCTTAAAAATCAAATGCTATCGCAAAAGACGCGAAACGTGTATTTATTTTGATTTTATTTTTGTTAGAAATACGAGTACTGGAGTCGACATTTGAATTTTTATATTTTATCGGTAAATTAGTAGATATTTCTTGACTTTGTGTGTGTTCTAATAATAGAACATACTATTTTTATAACTTTGTTAATTAGTCGCAGCGATTAATCCGTTGGTTTTTTTAATGTTAAATGTAAAGAAAGATGAATAATAATTTTTAAATTAAAATATTTTAAATATAAATTTCTCGCACGCGAGAGAAAAATACGTGATGCTGTCACATCTAACGATTATAGGAAAGGAGTTAAAAAAAAAAGGACAGCTGTCAAAAATCGACAAAATATATTAAAAACACTATGCGATGACTATAAAACTACAACTATTTCAATTGAAAGCCATTTAAAAGTTATTGCTAAAACCATTAAATTTTAATTACAAATCTTAAACTATATTTTTCATGAACAATAAAGATAATACCATTTAACATTAAATGTACTATTCAACTATTTTATCATATAATTCATATAATTATATGGTAATTTTTATGTATATTTATATAATTAAATGTAAATAATTGATTAAAATTATCATTATTATATAAATATAAATATAAATACGTATTTGTTAAATAAAAACAAATTCTTTTGTAGAAACTGGGTATTTATTTATGTTTATAAATAATTCTACAAGTAACTCAACACCAAAATATTATCATTATTATAGTTTATATTTTATATATTTTTATACTTCATTATATTTATTATATTTTTATGTTTTTAGCAACTCCGCTATTTTTCCATTGGATATTTTTTCTATCAAATATTTTTTCCACTGGATATAATATTTTCCCCGGATATTTTTTTCATTGGATATTTTTTCTTAGATTCGTTCTATATATAGGACGTTTTAAGGATAATTTAAGAAAAATGGAAATTGAACGAATAAAAATATTTATATACGTTTTAAAAGTATTTTATAAGTGGTCCTATAAGCGAGTTTCATTATTTATTATTTCACATTATGTCATTATAACAAAATTTTCGTTTAAAAATATATTAAAACTGTCATTCGCTATCATTTCTACATATTTTTAAATAATTTACTGAAACGGAATGTGTTTAATTTTTTTCAAATATGAACGCTTTAACTGTACTTATTCGAAGATAATATAATATTTGTATTATTTAAATATAGATCCCATGTTTCATGTTTTAAAAAAAAAAAACATTTTTTATATTTATAAATTCTGAGCCTAGCGACGAATGTTATAGTTTTACAGTTTATGGAAATGTATCTTTTATGTATGTATATACTTTTTCGAGTATAAAGAGTAAAGTAAGAGTTTCAGAATATAGATGAGGTTTTTGAATTTCAATTCTAGATGGTATATTTTAGAATTATAGTTAATTTTTTGAATTCCTAAGTAGTTTTTAAAAACATATCTGAAAATTGTTATAATTTGGAAAATAACATATACATTTGTAATAGTTACCGATATATAGTATATTGCTTATAAGATTTTGGATAAAAAGAGTTGAGTAGGGGTTTGTGAGTAGAAAAATGTAAGATAGAAAATTCATTCAAGTTGGTACTTTAAACAGGTAATTTTTCGATTTCTTTAGCATAGGAGAAAATTACCTGATTGAAAAATTAGAATGTCAGAAACCTAGGGATAAAAATACATATTTAAATTTTATCTGATGTCTATATTCTAATTTGTAATAATATATATATATTATTATTAAATATTAATGATATATACTATTTTTGTCCAAATATTTACACTTTTTCAATTGTTTTTCGATTAAATGTAATAATTTGATCATTGCATACGCCATACACTATAATTACAAGTTGATACTTGGTATTAATAAATAACTACAGACCTAACGGTATTTAACAGCCATTAAAGTGTATCTTGAAATATAGATCTTGGCAAAAACTAAAAACAAATATAATTACTAGGTTAGTACTTATTCATAAAATATATATTCATGTAAAATTGTCTATATTTTGATATTATAGTTATCGTATAAATTATTTTTAGAACATTTAGATTTAAAACTAAATAATGCGATTTTAAGTTATAAATTTAAGCATTTAAATAGAAATATAATTCAGTGTTGACAATATAATTTATACTTCGATGTAATTATACGATATTATTCTTTATAATTATAGATTAGATTCTGAGCGGAGTGAGGGTGTAAGTAGTTTATTTTTATAATGGGTGTTTATTTTTGTTTTCTGGAATCAACTGTTCGACCAGAAGAGTTAATCTAATTGTTATGTGTATACTTATATTTCGGTTAATATTTTTTATCAGGATTTGTAATTTAAGGCAGTAGATAAACATGCAAGGAGAAACGACGTAAAAACTGTAAAAACACGATTCCGTCCAAATCGATTTTTGTCACCTGCCTATACCCTAAACTGCATGACATTTTAGATTTGTATGAAAAAATCACTTATATGTAAAATTGTCCCAGGAATTCAAATAAAAATAATTTTAAAAAAATCGTAAGTCCAACCAATAAATCCTTACAAGGACTTTTAATTGAATTTTAATAATCATATATATGATAAGGTATGCGTTGGAGGCATTTTTTTTCATATCATATATAATAAGTCATGCAATTTCTTTTCATTTTACTCCATTCTGGTTTTTGTACAATAATTATGGTAAATCCTAACATAATAATAACTGCCTACTAAATATCTGTAATAAATTAAAATTATTAGTTGTACAAAGAATTGACAAAGAAACTGTAAAACAAAGTATAAGTACATAGATAATAATTGTTATCGATGAATATTATTTAGTAGATAAGTACTCGTAGTATGTATATAACACATGTGCCATACATAATTACAATACATACAATAATTTCGTGTCTTCAACGATATTTTTTGACCCGAAAAATGGTTATCGCCGAGTTGATACCGAGATTGTTGGGTATATTATATTGAATGTTGTGCTGATCATTATTTCCGTTCATCTTTTTTTATTTCCTTTGATTTTAAAACCCAGTTATCAAGTTTATATCTTAAAAAATATTAATATATTCCAGTCTACAGTTTTAGTGTACAAATACAACAATGTGTAGGTACTATATTATATCCATCGTCATCTGATATTTTATATTTTCGAACATATAATTGATGTTTTTTGGCACAACCCGTATGTTATATTCGAAAATATAACATCCAACTAACTAAAAATATTCTACCATAAATAATGAGTTGGATAAATGTCGTCAATAGTTTGATAAATTATCCTATATCTACATTAGATGGAGGTCGAGTAGGACAAATGTAAACTCACTTAAAATTAGGTAAATTCCCTTAAAAAAGATTCTTATATGTTTACTTACTTTGACATATTATACTTGTTCAGTTTTACGTGTTTATTAGTATAATACAATAATTGTCTATTTCGTAATATGGGTAAAATAAATGTTTTTATAACGTTTTGATTGAATCTTTGTAATTTTTACAGCAATATATTTTATTAGAATTAATTTTATAATTAGGAAATATATAAATGTATATATATGTAAATTGTAATAAATAGATAATTAAGGACTAAGGTTATAATAAAACCATAAGCGCAACAAAAAAAAAAGATCATATACCTAAAAAATTGTCCAATACTATGTTATTTTAAAAAATCAAAGAGGGGAGACAAATATATTATCTTGGCCCTCTATTCGGGCGTCTGTGAATCTAATCAAACTATCCAAAAATTCTCAAAAATCTTGACAAATAATTATTATAAAACTTTATTATTTCGCTCAAAATCGTTTGAAACTGGGCTATTGAAGACTTCGTTTTATAAATAAAGAACACGGTGATTTTTGGTCACGTACAATAAGTATTATTTCACAAATAATATTAATTTCTTATAGTATTACCTCGGGTACGAGAAGACGGATACAGGAATATCGGCACAACGCTCAAGTGACCGAAGGGAGGAGAGATAGGAGAGTGTTAATTCTTGGTGATCCTCGTCGTTGGCCGTTGGTGGAATGTAGCCGGATCGGTCCGCAGGTCGCTGGGTACTCACTAAATCACCAATATATATATGTATTTCTCCAATATCGTTATCAGTTATTTATTGTTGATAAATAGATGATAGACCAAGGGTCCATCCGCAGCTGCCGTATTTACCGATAAACACGCGCGTGTTCCGTTTAGCTTTTCATATAGGTAATGAAGATGATTTATTTATGGTATAATAAGATCATCTATCCAAAATTTAATATCAAGAATTTTATCTAATATTAGGTAATTAGGTATATATTAAGACAAAAACATTTATTTTGAAATTTTTTTATTTTTTCAAGAAAATTTGACATTAAAAAAAAAAATTTAAATAACAATTAAACGGGCGCTGTGTTCCCTATGCTAGTGCGTTCTTTGATGAATAAATGAAGGGGTACACTGTAACATATGTCCTCCAATTCAATCAGTGTTTATAATTATTAGTCCTCTGCACTGACTATAAAAACACAATGAATATGAGATATACAAGTTAAAATGACTAATATTAAAATTTAAATACGAAACAATTCTGAAATTATGATAATATATAATAATTTTATTTTTTTATGAAGTATACTATTTTCTAGATAATATAAAAAATTATATTAAAATATTGTTTTTCTGTTTTTGTAAAAAATGTGATCTAGATGACAGAGTTGATAATCTACGCATATTTTTATAACGAAAGGTCAATAACCCTTATTTCCCTTGTACTATTATATATCATATATAAATATATGTGCCACTAATAATGTGTCCATGTTATGTATAAATATTGATAAAAATAATAAAAAATTAATTTTGGAAACTACTCTCTCCATCTATTGTTCAACACGACATCGTATATAGCGTAATTATATGGTAAATTAATTGGTCGTGCTGTTACTGTCGTTCAAATGCATTTCACGAGTATTTCACCACATTAATGTAACTTTATTCATATTAATAGTAGACGAATAAGAGTATAATATCCAAATTTTTTTCATGATAAAAATCATTAATTTTTTTAGGGAATAATAAAAACAATATACATTTTATAGATAAAAAAAAATAGTTTTATTTTCAAAATAATGCATGATGTAGACTGTAGATATATTATGATATATAGGTATCAAGATAAAACTTTGAACATTATTTTTAGTTCATTTCATATTCATGTTTTGTAATAAATAAATTATAAATGGGTTATTTTTAAATATTTAAAATATTGTTTTATACTCGATATTACACAAAACAAATTAAACTAAAATTATTATACCTACATAGATACAACCTTATATATTAGTATTTTAGTTAATTCCTTTAAAATAGTGAATAAACTTTCTATTGTAATGCCTAAGCTATTAAATCTCGAGTATACCTATTATGCAAAAATATAATATATGAATATGTACTTTTCACATACATATTGTAAATTAAAATAATTAGAAGTTAGGACGCCATTTTAATTACCTAAATGGTTGATACATTACTAAAATAGTCTTTATACTTACTGTAGTATATGTTTGAAATAACTGCAACCATTTAAAATTATTAATAAATTTGAATTGTATTTTTTTTTTAATTGAGCATAAGATTTAGAAAATAATTTTTACTCTTTTAGAATTGAAAAAGTACGTACAACTTTTTTTTCTTAAATTATATTTGAGAACATCTATTTTAGGTGTTAGATAGGTAAATCTATTAAAAATTAAAAATTAAATATTGATCCTTGAACCCACTTTTAAAGACCGGAATTCACTGAACTATAGTTGTTTACATTGATTAGAAATAAATACAGTAATACCTACATTTAAAATTCAAATAACTATAAAACCCGGTGAATTTTGATCTCATAGAAAGTTGATTAAAGTACCAAAAATTGGTATTTACATTTAAAAAACAAAAATTGTATACATGTACCTAGGTACCTATTACGAACGTGCAAATCTAAAAAGGTTAAAATTATTAGCTTACATTTAAAAAATAAAATTTAAATTTGTTAAAATCTTGAGAAGATATAATAATAAAATAGTTTAAAGTTTATCGAGTTATTTCAAACACACTGTATATATATATATATATAAATTAGAGTATTATACAATAGATAATAAAATACTAGTAAGGTAATTGAATATTAATATTTAATGGTTATAGTAAAAAATATCGATGGGTTAATCATAAATGTATTCAGATACTATTACAGCTATAGTATATTATACAATGATTCATTTTTGAAATACATTTTATAGTACATAGTTATAGATACCTACCTACATATAACAATTTGAGAAATGAAATTGTTTATTTTATCAGATCTGTTTATTTTCATATTTTGTTACCTATTACAAAGAAATATTAATTCGAATAAACAATATATTATACTAACTCTATTAGTAATTTATTCAGTTTATTGGATAAAAAAAAGTATACAGGCATATATAAAATACATTTTTATATAGGTGTATCTGGGTGGTTACATACCCACACCTGATCATTAGTTTTGTGGTGTATACCATATTAATAAACATATGTGTAGATTTTAGAAAGAATATATTTTTAATAATTATTATCTCAAAAAAACATCAATGAAGTTGTCTCCTAAATGTTGTTTCCTATCAATTATATAATAGGGATTTCAACTCTAAAGTAATTATTTAATATCATTTCGATTGTTTAGCATAAACATATTTTATAACTGAAAATCATTGGTGCCATGTATTCATTTTTTAAAACGTTTTAATTATCTAAAATATATAATTTGAAATTTTTCACTGATATAGGTAGGTATTTATATTTTTAATTTTTCATAGATTTTAACTGGATATTTTTTTGGTTTTATATGTTTTATATGTACCTATAGGTGCAGTAGAAAATATTTTCTTTAAAGTGCTAAGAGAGAGGTATATGGTTCCATTAAATAGTAGCCATATCTGTAGAAATATTTTGATACAAATCTTATAACAATATATTATAAAACTATGATCAATTTTGTATCTCAATAGCTTAAAATAAATAATAATAGTTTAAAATGAGCTTGATAACTTTAAATTGTATGTAAGACTAATTATTTCATCAACTATTATTGAGGATCGAAGATGGATATTTACAGATTTCAACATAATTAGTTGTTTTGGCTCCATTTCCACATGGGCGATTTGAAATTATAGTGCATATCCTTTGTGACTTTTGTTTTATTGCTGTGATATAATTTAAATCCGAAATGTATCCGAAATGCGACGTATTATTTATGAATTTAGATTCTGAGCTTATAGCGAGGAATGTATTGCTTTTACAATGACATGTATTTAAAAAAAAAATGTTTGTATATATGTTTACATTTTTTAGGTAGAAGTTAAGTAATGGTTTTCGGTTATAAAGGTATGTTTTTTAAAAAGTATTTTGAAAAATGTTAAAACTATTTGGTTAAAATCTGTTATATGTTTAAATTTTAAACCTAATATTATATTGTTTAGACCGAAAACAATATATTGATCGAAAAGCGAGAAGAAAACAGTAATTATAGGTATATATTATATACTTAAAAGAAATCATAATTTATTTTTATTATTTTACATTCCGAAAACCATATATTATATACCATTCGTGTTACGCAAACTATGCGCATTCTTCCGATGTAAATCGATTTTAATACAATAATATCGTAGGTACACATCAAATGTCGAATTTTCCTATCCGTGTTCATTCACAGATACTATATAATGTAGGCAATTAGGCAAATATGTTATTGTAAAAGTTATTTGCTCTTATTTTTATTTTTTTAAATGGAGGAAAACCTAATATTATCAAATAACTATATTTAATATTAAAAAAATCAATGAATTCAAAAAATTTAATACTCTTATAAAAATAAATATATATTATAGAAATGAATACAAAAAAATTTGCACTTCGCTCGTCGGGTGAAAGAACTTAGGTTATGGTATAGGATACTCTTGATGGATGCATTACATTTAAAATCAATGATAAATTATGATAATGATTCTGAGCGGAGATTCGGTGTACTATACATAACTATTAATATTAATTACATTATTCTCAGCATGTTTAACATTAGATAATATCGTAGCAATCGTAGAAAAAAATGTGATTTAGTGTGACTTTTGAAATGGTGCGTCCGGACGTTGGGGCACCGTAGCTTTAAAGAATGTAATATCGGTGTGGTGTCACTAGTTGAAATGTTTATTATTTACAGAATACAAATATAATTAATATATATACAAAAATGATATTTAGGGCGAGTCGTCCGGGTGTTCGCCCGTGACGGTCGTTGCCTCGGTGCGGCTGCTCACGAGCTGTGAGTCCGCCGTATACGGTTATACTAGTGTGTTGGTCCCGGTCCATTGGGGGAAGTGCTATAAGAGCCGTTAGTTCATTACGGCATAGAGTAGTCCGTCGCTGCGGTGCTTCCTTGGCCCGGGTTGTGTTGTGGCGCTCTACCGGGTGTATTCGGTGGCGTCGACGTTCGGCGGGAGTAGGCTCCATCGGGTAAACGGTAGTATGCCCCGTGGATCGTCGGATATGCTGCCGGTAGCTTGGTGTCGCTGCGTCGGAGGTGGTATGGCTAGGACGTCTGTGTTGTTATCGTCGTCGGTGTATTTATCTCGAATCACGAGGAGCTTGATAGCGTTCGTTCAGCGTCGGCTGCTAGGCACACTGCGTAGGCTGGTCTACTGCTTCAGCTCCGTGATCGAGATCGGTCTTCGGCGGCTTCTTCAGTTCAGCGCTGGTGGTGGCTTCTTCGGTTCTTCTATCTTCGTATAATTGTTGATTGTATGTTTGAAGAAGTTATTGAAGAATAACGGATTATTGTTGTTTATTGCTTCATTGCTGGTGGAACGCCCGATGGCATATATACTATACCAGGCTTTAGCCTATATACTAGTTGTATAATTTGGGTGGAGTTGGTTATTTTTTTGTATGATTAGCGTGTGAGGAAAATTTAGGTTATTTGGTTTGACCAATCGAGAGAGTGGATTTTTCAGAGTGGTGGGTTCGAATTTGATTGTTCACGTCCTATGTTGTAAATGTGGTTGAATCATGATACTGAATTTTTGAAGAACATGTTTTGAATTTGTTTGGTTATGACTTATGAACTTATTGATGGTTGGAAGGCGAGACGATTGGAGAATAGTGGCATTTGAGACGAATTTCGGCGAGGCTGTGATAGTACCTAGACATCAGTATTGAATCCTTTCCAGTTTGGTCCATTTGTATTGCGATATTTGTGATCCCCATGCTTCAATGGCATAGATGAAAGCTGGTCTGATATAAAGTTGGAGTATTTGTATTTTTGTTTTCAGAGATAGAGGGCTTCTTTTATTTAGGACTGGGTATAACATACTGCGTGTGATTGTTGATTTTTAGATTAGGTTTTGTACGTGGCTGTTAAAGTTGACCATACGGTCAAATTGGACACCGAAGTATTTGGCATGTGTCGCTCATTGAATCGCATGTCCTTTAAGGGAAATAAGCTGCATGGGGATAGCGTGTTAATCGAATAGGATTGATACTGCTTTTTGGGGATTAATTGGTAAGCGCTATTTATCGAACCAATCAGCTACCAGTTCTATTTGGTGTTGCAATTGTATGATCGCTCTTTTGGGGTTCCTGTCCTTGGTAATAGTAGGGTGTGGTTAGCGAAAAGGGTAACGAAGACCTTTGGTGTTAGAGGTATGTGGTTCGTGTAAACGAGGTAGAGAAGAGGCGATAAGCAGGAGCCCTGTGGAATACTGGCGTGAGCGGGTCTGCTGCTGGAGAGACTTTTTTCGACCTTGACACTGAAGGATCGATCGTTCAGAAAGCATTTGATAATTTTTATAAACTGAATTGGCGTGCCTATTCGCTGAAGTTTGTTCACGAGACCCTGGTGCCAGATGTGGTCAAATATATTTTCCACATTTATGGAAAATGGCTTCTGTTTTTTCCCTATTGTTAATATTTTTGCAAAGTTGGTCTGTTAATTTTATCAGCTGAAGCGTGGTCGAGTGGTGTGCTCGAAAAGCAAATTGCTCAGGCCTAATTTTGTAACCTATGGATGACATGAGCTTCCGAAGGATTATTTTTTCGTAGACTTTGGATATCGGCGAAAGGAGGGATATAGGTCGATGATTAGAGGGCTGACTATGATCCTTCCCTGATTTGTTTATTGTAATTATGACAACTTTTTTCCACTCTTGGGAAAAGTAGCCGTTTAGAATGCGTGTTAGGTGTAGTAGTGCTGTTTTTTGCATGTTTTTAGCGCGCTATTGAAAATATTATCTTTACCGGGTGCTTAGCGGGCTGGGAGGTATTTGATGAAGTTGGCCACCGTGCCTAGCCTTGTGTATTCACAACGGGTAATTTGGGAGTTGTTAATGTGTTGAACGATTGTTTGGACTTCTTCAAGGATTTCGCCGGTGTTGGGAGAGAATTGTTTTGGGAACTGATCGGCGAATGCTTCGGCTTTTTCGCTTGCCGAGTATAAGGGACCGTTTAGACTTGAGAACTCATGGTTCGCGGGGGGTTTGTTGAGGGGTCGCCTGTAAAGTTTGTAGGCTGATCCGTCGTTAATGTTTAAGGACGTCAGGAACGTGTCCCATTCGTTCTGTTTTTGGGTTTTGAGTATTTGCCTTATGTATGCCGTTTTACGGTTCATTTCTCTTTTTATGGGTGGGTCGCGGGATTGTTTCCAAAATCTGCGGAGTTTGTTCTTTGAGGATATTTCCTGGGAGATGTCGATGAGAATGTTTTTGTGTCTGCGGGTGGAAAATTTTATGTATGTTCTTTGAAATATTGCTAGTTGAATGGTTTTGGTAATGGATGATAGAGCTTCTTCTATTTTGTCCGTGGTATCGACCAGTGGGTTTTTCCCCTGGAGGGATTGTTCTAGGATAGTGGAAAATTTTGACCAATTTATTATTTTTGGTGGTGTTGGTGGCGATGAAGAGATTGGTGCGTCCGAGATGCACAGTAGAATGGGATTGTGATCACTGGATAATTCATTTAGGTCGATGATATCTGTGTAGTGGTGAAGGAGTATAATAGAGCAACATCCAAGACATTTGGCCTGTGGCCTAGATGGCCGGAGAAGTGTGTAGGGATATTGAGGGCGATTACGGAGTAATCAGACTGTTGGACGTGGTGGAATAGTATGTTTCCAGTGGCGTTTACAGAGTAGCTGTGCCAGGTCGAATGCTTCGAGCGTAGGTTGCCGGAAATAACGAACTAATCACAACCATTGGTGAGAAGGTCAAGATCGATGGGGTTGAGAGGGGATTTTGGATGTTTATTAACGGCGGATATACGAGTTTGGTTTAAGCTTAGGGAGATTTATATGGTCATCGAGTTCATCAAGGTGTTGAGGAAAATTTGATAGTGAGCAATGCGACGGTAGATTATCACTGCTGTACCTCCGTTTGCGGAGGAGCCGGGTTTTGGAGTATTGTCTGTGCGATATATGATGTAGCTTGAGATTTTTAGTTGGGACGTGGGTTTAGTTTGGTTTTTCCAATGAAAGTATTATCTATTTTTTCTTTATTTAAGAGTGTGTGGAGTTAATTTACTTTGTTTAGAATGCTATTGCCGTTCCAATGTATAATGCGGAGATTGTTGTTAGAAATTTTAAGCAGATAGTAGGGAGATGAATGAGTTTATGGTCATGGCCATGACTGTTTTGTAATCTTTGTCTGATGCTAATGCCGTGAGAAGATTCGTTAGAAGAATGAAAATGTCGGAGGTTTTTATTCTATGTTAATTTTCTTTTTCAATCGGTGTGGAGATCTTAACTGCATTTGCGTAATCCATTTTTGTGTGTTTTAACGGAGATGATGACGGAAGAGTGTTCGGGTGCATTAAGGTCGGCGGATGATATCGATTGAGTTTGGTTTGTTGATTTTGTGGAGCTGTTTTGCGTATATATAGGTAGAAAGGACACCCGCGGTAGTTCGCGGTGTAGCTTTCACCACAGTTGCAGCACGTTGGGGTTTGTTCGATTGTTTTAGTGCAATCTCTGTGCATGATTCGCATCGTATTTCACGCAACGGGGCGGGTGGTCACAGTTTTGTGACCCGTGTTGGAATCTTTGACAGGAGAAACATTGGGCTGGCCCTGTTCTTCTGTAGGTTTCAACTTTAATATAGAGATAGAAGAGGTTGTTTAGTTCATATATTTCTGTAACTTTGGAGTCTTTTGTGAAGATGATGAGACATATTGGAAGGGTCTGGTTAAGTTGCCGAAGCGTTTTACAGTTTTAATGCTAAACCCTAAGTTTGTAAGTTCGGTATTAATTTCTTCTTCTGAGATATCGGTAGGTATGCCTTTACTTTTATTTTAAATTTAATTTTCAAGACGCGGTCTTCTGGAAGTGAAAAAGTTGAGAAAGGGATATTATTTTCTCTTGGGGATTTTTGAATGTATCAGAAGCTGTTAGGTGAAGTGGTTGATACACGGACTTAGACGTCTGCTGACATTTTGGTTGATATACCGATTATGGGCGCGTCAGCTTTGTGAAGTAGTAGTGGGGTGATTTTATGACAGTTTGTTGCTGTGAGGGTATTTATAGGTAGAATCCTAGGTGTGTGTGCAGGAGGTAACGTAGAGATGTTGGGGTTATGTGACATATTGTCTGCAGAATCGGATTTGGTTTCGATCGTCGAAAGATCGTCGTTTTATGCGAACATATCAGTAGTACATACTACTTGTTGTTTATAGTCTTTTGGTGGTCCTTGAAAGGACCGTTTTCAATAGGTGTTCCGGGAGTATCACTTATGGTTCTGTCCCGATACACTTTCTCTAAATTATAAAATATAATATTTATTTAGAATATCTTTATTTAATATTAGGGTACATAACTATTACTGTCAAATATACATTTAGTATATTTTATTTAAAGTTATTAGTTCTTAATTTTCTTTAAAAGTATTGTAAGAACTCTTTGATTTAATGGTTGTATTTTAAAATCCTGTATACAATATTATCATAATTAAACAATCATATTACATACAGTAAATTAAAAATTAAAATAATAATATAATATATAATATAATATCAAATGATGTTTTTTGAAAATTTACGAATACTAGAATTCGTATACATTATACATATATAATATATATATATATTTTTTTTTTATAGGCATACATTATACATTTATACTGATATCGTATAAAACGAAAGATCATTTTATGTTAAATAGAATTTCCTTGTTTGAAGACCACAATATTCCTTCAATTTATTCAACATTCGACAAACTATATAAAAAGAAACATAGCATAATTTATATACGTAAATAATTACCTGGGGTTTATAAATTATTTTATACTTAAAACACAATAAATTGAATGTCCAATTAGATGTTTGACTAAAACAAATGGTCTGTATAAAACATTAATGAATAATATAAATGTTTTACAATATATATGTACCTATGTATACACTATACATCCATCATTTTTAAAGGGAAATATACATTATAAATGTATACTATGATGGAACGTTTTATATTAAATATAATTTCCTTGTGTTAGAAGACAGTAATATCTCTTAAATTTATTCAACATTTGATATACAATACTTATAAAAAGAAACATAATTATATTATAGGTATATTGATATATGTACCATATAATATTAGGTTTGAAATAAATTCATAAATTCATCATTAAATTTAGTTAAAGTAATGCGCACGAATAACATATTATATTACATTTTTAGGTCTTAAATCTAATTTTACCAACTATTTGGACTTAAATACCTCAACATTTATAATTATATTGAAAAAATTTAAATGGCTAAAAAAAAAAAAAAATTGTGACTACGGATTTTTCAGATTTTTTGAATTTAATTAGAAATTCGCCAGTTTATAAATTCACCAAACATTATTTGATATTGTATGATTATTATTTTAATTTTATTTTACTGTATGACATGTGATTATTTAAATATGGTTCTAATATATAGAGGATCTTAATAAACAACAATTAAATCAAAGTGTTCTTACAAAATTTTGTTATTTTCAATAACCGAAATAGGAACTGAAATCTAAATAAAATATACTAAATGTATATTTGACAGTAATAGTAACAGAGTTATCTACCTATATTAAATCAAGCTTTTCCAAATAAATATTATATTTTATAATTTTATTTAGATAAGATCACACTAAATTACATTTTTTTCTACGATTGCTCTTATGATATAATGTTAAACATACTAAATAACATCATTAATTTCAACAACAATATTGACAGTTAGGTATGTATAGTATATCGAAACTCCACTCAGAATCGTTTTTTTCGTATGTAATGATTTATCATTGCTTCAAAATGCAATATATTCTGATAAGCGAAGTGTTTCCATTTCTACTGTCACCTAACGAGCGAAGTTCACCTTTTAAAAAAAGTAAATTTTTGAAATACGTTCTTTATATTGAATTTTGAAATTTCTACTGGTTTTACCAATATAAAATTTATTGCATCTACATATAAGCTTATAAACGCCATAATTATCATAATTGATAGAAAAATTCATTTTATATTTTCGGATTTATTATTTATAGTGTTAATTGAATTAATATTAGTTTTTAAGGCAATTTTTACATTACTACTATTATTGTTTAAAATATTAGCAAATGTACCTGCTAAAAAGTTATGGTATTTCATAGAACAATGATTAATTGATTTATCACTAGGTATAGGTAGTATATTAATAGAATTATGCAATTTTGCCTAATTTTTTCGTTAATTTTCTTGATCCTATTTATATAAAAAATATTTTAATTCTTATATAAAAAATTATATTAAATTAGTTTTTATAGTGAAATTTGTAAAGGGTACACGTTCAAGCCTATATAATATGGAATATTAAAATGTGAATATATTTTGCATGATAAACATTATAAATTATCGTATCAGTTCGATGTGATTTTATTAGTTTAATTTAATTTTAAATTTATTTTTAGATACATTTATTGTAAGATCCAAGAAGTTAATTTTATTACCTATTTGTGTTTCATGTGTAAATTGGATTTTTATTAATTTTATTTAAATTGTTAACTATAACTTTTGTCTCTCATTATCACTATTTATATTCTTTTTTTTATATATTATATTATATAATATGTATTAATTTTACTTATATGTAGGTATATATTGTTATTTTTTTATAATATATATTTATTTTTATTTTTACTAATATATAAATAATGAAATAATTATGTCCGATTCGCTTTTTCTAAATAGTATAAATAATTTTAAGTGTTTGGCATGGTTAAATGCATAGTATTGTTATTTCGTAACTCGGGTTATAATATAGAAGATATGCAAAACATCTTAATGCAAGTCAATAAAACATATTTTTATGAATTACTCGAATAAGTTACAATATTTTCTATATGGTATAATAATATACATATAATATTTTGACTATATGGAACATAAATAATAGATGGGGGGAGGCTTGAGATATTTATATTATATAGGGTGGTTAAGCTTTCTGGATCCCTAGTTACGTCAATATATATTATACAATATATATGTGTAGGTACTTTGCGGTTTATATCGTTTTTGTATCATATAATTCCGAAGTCCTTAAATACATGTATACCTGCGTCATATACATATATTTTTTTTCAACCCGAGGGTTGGTTTACAACTCCAATTCTTCATTCTGACCGATTGCTCGCTTTTTCTTTAAGTTCCTTAAATGTTTTGACTTTTGCATTACATTTAATTTGTCCCATATAAGAGTTTCGTGGACGTCCTGCAGTTTTCTTTCCTTCTATCATACCCTTTAACATTATATTATGCATCTCTTCTCTGTGTCTCAAGGCATTTCCAACCATTTTCCAACGCTTTGTTTTAATCTTATCTATGAGTGTACGTTTTCTCTCACAATGCTGAGTACTTCTTCGTTTGTTTTTCGCTCTATCCAACTTATCTACTCCATACGCCTCCAACACCACATCTCAAACGCTTCTAGCTTTTTCTTCTCGGTATCATTTATTACTCATGTTTCGCATCCATATGTTGCAACACTCCATACATATGTTTTAATAAGTCTCTTCTTTATATTGAGATGTATCTTTTTTGAGGTGAGTAATTTTTGTTTTTACTAAAGGCTGTTTTTGCTAATGCTATGCATTGTTTTATCTCTCGTTCACTCTTACCATCAGATGTGATTTTGCTCCCAAGGTATACCATTTCATCTACTTGTACTAGTTTTTGGCTGTCTATGTATACATCGGCTTTTATTTTGGGGTCTCTGGCGCAGACTAAAATATTCGTTTTTCCACTATTTATTTTCATTTCTGATGTTTTAAGCACTTCATTAATTTCTTCAACTGCACGCTGTATGTCGCCTTCGCTCTCTACTATTACCACAATGTCATCTGCAAATCGTATCATTTTAACCATTTCTCCACCAATTTTAATTCCAATATTTAGTCTTGTTAGCTTTGCTCTCACTGTATTTATAACTTTTTCGATGTAGCAGTTAAAAAGTGGAGGTGATAACGTACACCCTTGTCGAACTCCTTTTTTTATTTGAGTGTTAGCAGTAATTTCTCCTTTTTTAATGCAAGCTGTTTGATTTTTGTAGAGACTGTGGATAATTCTTAGGTCATGGTGTTCAATAATAATAATATCAGATAATAATAGATTCTATAGTGTTATATAATCTTGCTAATATATAGAGATAGCATACTGCATAGTAATTTTGATGTGCAAATATTCAAATATTAATTATGGGTTGAGGCTGGTCTTAAAATGATAAATAAAAAATAAAGGTACCGAAAAGATGAATTTTATGTCGGTATCAATTCGACATCAAAATATAATACATAATGAAATAGTATTTGTTGTATAATGTATATTATTATTTATTATGGACAGCGACAATGACGACGACGATAACATCAGATCCTAATAAAAACGGTCACAATTCGTTTGTAACCGGCATCACCGTGTAATTCGTACCGATAAAAAGGGACAATTATTTAATTTTATACGGTTGATTCGGGCACAGCGGAGTTGTGCCCGCCGCCGTTACGTGGCGCGGTGCTCGTAGTCTATTTTATATAGGAACCTAAATTAATTTTAATAATTGTATTATACAATTCATCGCTTGGAACTTCCCATTTTTTTGGTAGTTGTCAGTTATATTGATTAGGTACCTATATTGTTACTGAAATATATTTTTTATTTAATTTAAGTTTTTGATAAATAATTTTATTTTGTTCAATATTTTGGATGGGCCACGTGCCCATGTGCCTTTAGCATAAGCCGCCATACTGTTCCTGTGTGTAGTAAATAAATATAATATGTATGCGTAGGTATATAAGGTTTTGGAATCGGTATACATAATGGTTTTGATTTTCTGTTTAGCGAACGGTTTTTTAATATTTTCTGTTTTAATAACCCAACATTTTTTTTGTTGGTTTTCTGTTTCAGTTACAACGCAGGATTAAAAAAACTACAGGTTACTAGTTTTTTGGGTTTTTGACGTTTGATTTTGGGGTCTTGAAATCTAGTATGTTGATGGTAAAAAGAAAAAAAAAATTCAATTTTATATAGAATATATCGCACATAATGAATTCAGTTTTCACAGTGGTTTTTCAAAAAGTTACATAATACACGATTTGTCGGCCTCGGCTTCGATATTCTGAACCGATTTAGTACAGTAATAAAGGTTTTTTCCAAAAACCTATTCCAAGCCCTGTTTATGTTAAATAAAATAATGTGTATTATATACTTGTAAATTATTTCTAAAAAATAATATAGTGTAAAATTTTGGTTTTTATATTATTAATTAAAAAAAAAAAAGCCATTACAGTTTTAAAAAGTTAATTTACTTTATTTTTATGAAATGTATAATAATTGATTTTTTTAATAAGTAAATTCAAACCCAAATGAGGTTTACTCCGAAATTTTATTTGCTACCGTTTTGATAATTAGTATTTTAACTCTAAAATCTTCCGTTTTAAAAATTTTGTGTAAATATGTTTTTACAACTGAAAATCGTCAGTATAGTTATACTAGCGTCTTCTTAATATGGTACTATAATACAAAATTTGTCCATTTTGTAAACTCAAGTCTCTACAAAAATTATGTATAGTATGATTTACAATATTATAAGTAAAATTTATTACATTCATCCGTATGATCGTCATTTTACACCCCGATAATTAACGTAATAAACGATTTTTAAGAAATTTTCAATACAGTTAGAGAAACGATTAACCTTATATTAGATTTTTTGCCCCTAAAACCGAAAAAAAAAAACCCTTGTGATGATTGACATAATTCGAAATTGTATTTACAAAGGACTTACAATTGTTTACAATTTATCCGGATTCGATCGGAGAAAGTGGGGAGGGGGGAACTTCATGTACGTAAAACACGTACCTACATTGTTTTGAAATTTATAAACTAAATGAAAATTATTTGTATCACGATCAGCGGAGATAGAATAAAAATACCACCACGTACTCGTATACAGAATTATACCTACCAGATACATACACAAATAGGAAATAAATTTGATCCATGAAGCCTAAATTTTAAATTTTCAAACTCATTTGCACATAATTGCATATTTTACATTTATAAGCATATATTTGCATATAATGATTGTTTTTTAGATTTAGAAACATACATTTTGTAAATATAATATATTAAATCATATAATAATTAACTCAGGTAAAGTTATATTTATATAGGTAGTCACCCGTTTAAAAACAGTATTTTTATATATTTTATTCCTATATATTTTTCACTTATTTAAATAATAGTTATCCTATATGTAAAATATTACTTAAATTATGCCGTGGGATTTTTAAAAACTAATTTTATTTATTTTTACATTTATATCCTTATGTATTTTCTTCAAATGTGAATTTAAAACGAGTATAGGTAAGTAGGTAGGTCTATATAATATTTTCTGAATTAATATTTACCTTTTATTCGCATATAATTGCTGGAGAATACCCATATTGAATACATATTAAGGCGTATAATTGCATATTTTTACATTTTCAAATGCATATTTTAACGAATTTTTGGTCAATAACATCCGAGCTCTATTTTATTAGTTATGAAATAATGCCGATATGGCACTCCGTAGCCATATCGTTTATCGTGCGTATGTTTACACCTAACCGCGCGGTTGCTGCACACCAGTTGATGTGTGTTTATTATTACATAACACACTAAGGAGTAATATTTCAAAGTTTAGGCGAATATAAAATGTTTTTAAAACTAATTTTATATTACCTATAGAATAATGAATATAGTTAAATAGATATTTTATTAAAATTAAAATACATTTTTACTATTTTGTACCTATCTATAATAGTTTATATGGTGCGCGCACGCCGCACACGAGCCGCCACTGGCGATTGGTTATTGATTGCTTGGTAAATATTGAATGTTTCCTCGAAAAAGCCATTTATTAATAATTAACAAATAATATTTATCGAGCAATTAATAATTTAAAAATTCTCAACTTTTACTAAAAAATCATCATATCAATAGTATCAGTATGGAACAACTTGGGTATTATTTATACAGTTATATGTACATATAATATTGTTTAGTAAAATAAGACAATTTTTTTCTCTAGGAAATTCACAACCTTTTTAATTTTGACACATGTTCATCATGAAATACGTCATTATGAATACTTGATTGATTGATATGCGTTTGCATAATATCATATGTTTTAATAGGACTTGTAAATATTAGATATAATATGTATAGTACATATAGATATGTACACGTAGTATTTCAAGATTTTAAGTCAAAGTCAAAATCAGTAAATTAATTTTATAATTAAAAATAAATGTATACATTTAATATATTCATTTGAAAGTGTTGATATGGGTAATTACTTTTATTTAAATAATTCATGTAATAAATGATGAGTAAATTATTATAATTTTTAAAATTTTTTTTTTTATAAAAGTAGATATTTTAAAATATTCAAAAAACAATACTATAGAGTATTTGTTTTAAAATAGCCAAAATCTTATCCTAAGAAAATCTGAAATACCCTAGAGACGTGGGAAAAATTGTGAATCGCAGAATTCAGTATTAGGTAGGTTATACCGGGAGAGAGAGGTATTGGTTGGGGCCCAAAAGGTTTTTATTAGCGTCCATTGTATAAAGAGGTTTTATGGAGCCACAGGGTCGTTGTTGAACACTCGTAGTTTTAAAGGTGAAATAATTTTATCAACCGACTCGCAATGAAAACTTGCTGATTTCACGAAAACTATTATTCGGGGGGAAAAAAGTTTTAACAAAGGCCGAATCCTATGTACTACGTGTACGCGAAAAGTCTTAAAGAAACATATAGAATATACTTAGTAATATTCTTACTGTGTTCACTGTTCACTTTTCGCTAAAAATAAAGAAACTCTAAGTATATATAGGTAGATGAGTATATTTTTATATAAGTACAGGATGTCTCACTAGAGTTTACCCACAAAGTAAACATTTTTAAAACCGGTTTTTTAATTTTTTTTTAAAAAATTATTTGTTGGACTATTGGTTAAATTAATTATAAGTATTAAAAAAAATCTTCGAGAAATATCAACACCATTTAAAGTTGTTTTAAATGGCCTTCGAGAGATTTCGAGGCTTATGGATGAATATCGAAAAATGGAATTAGACGTTGATACTATTATACTATTAGGTTACATTAGCATATGCTGCTAATATGCTGGTGGTCATGGGAAACTCAAGATGATTGGTCTAGAGGTAAACCAACAAAAAACCAAGTATAGAATTTTCAGAATAATGTAAGATGTATTGAACAGTAAAATGAGGATTGGAAAGAGATTCTAAACAACATTTTGAATCAGTGATAATTAAAATGGAAGAAGGAAAATTGTGCACATAGACAACATTAAGTTCACTTCTGTGTACTTAGTTCTGAAATGGAAAGTGTAACCGGCCGAGAGGGTCGTGACGGTGCTGATCAGTGATTATTATTAGAGTACAATAAATGACGAAAATTAATTGGTATATAATTTTAAAACGGAATTAACAGAGTTGGGAATACCAAAAAAATAATCATACATATTAAGTTTATTTGTAAACTCTTATAGATGTGTACACGTGAGAACTGGAAAATGAACGTTATATTATACATAATATGTAAAAGGCTGTTATATAAGTAGCTTATAAGTGTAAGGGGTCAAAGACTTTTGAACGTAATACCGTATTTTCTGTTATTAATATATATAATTTATATATTAATATATATCCATAACTAATAATACCGTTATTATTATATTTTACATTTAATCACGAGAGAAAACGGTTGTGTTTGAAGCAAGATTTTTTGAAATTAGCTTACCACCAAGTCAAAAGCTACGTATTTCAAATAGATAGATTTTATTTCTAAAACCTCATTGGGATTTAGGAGTGGAAACATTTGTTAAATTGTACCTACCTAATTTTATAATTTATTTAATTATAACTATTCAAATCTCTATTTATGTACCAATGTCTTAAATATATATATATATACAGTTACTTCACACTTAAAATTTTGTACTGCACATAATGTGTGTAGTGTATACTCGTATTGAAATGAAATTGATATAATTTTATTCGATTTAAAACAGTAAGTTTTCAGTTAATTATAATTGTAATATTTCTTATATTGAAAATCGAGAGAGTATTGGAATAAATTGAATTAAAAAAATTTTACATTACTTATTCTAAATTGATTTTTTCAAAAGTAAAAATGTAATCATAATAAATATCTAATTAGTACCTATAATTAAATTATAAGGTTATTTAAATAATATAATTAGCTATCTAAATATATTTTTTTAAATGTTCAAAGAACGACTAAATTTTTTTTTTTTTTGTTATTACACTATAAGTATGAGTATGACTATTTGGGTGGATAAAATTTGTAAATTTTTAAATTTGATCTGTATTTCCATACGGTTGGCTGGATTAATTACAAATTATGTAATTACTTTTTAGATAGATTTTATTTTATTGAATATACAATAGTTATTTAAACTTAACTTAAACTATTGATAGTACCTATCTGCCTAAATTATTTATAATTATTATATTATTAGTCGGCCCCATTTGCCATATGTAAACTAACTATATCGTTTTAAATTCTTTTTGTGGTTTAAGTACATCGCATGATACAGGAGAGAAAAACCGTCAATTCAAAGTCGGTAACGCATTTTTTTTTGACTTTTATGTTTATTTTAATTGCATTAGCAGTCATGGGAGTGTTTCAGCCGGAATTTGCTTTTTAACCTCCACCGACCGTCGTTTACACACACACGCGCAATATCCGAGGAAAATATTTAAATTAAGCTCGGAGAGAAAGAGAGAGAGAGAGAGAAAATAAAAATGAAAAATAAATAAAGGAAAATTCCAGGTTCCTCCAAATCGATGAGTCCGTTCGATTTTTTTTCAATCAGTTCAATCATGACGGAAAAAATTGTTCGCTCAACCGAAACGAAAACACCGAATCCCTTTTTGCTTTTTATGAATAAGCTTAACGAAAAAAAAAAAATCCTTCGTTTTATTTTAAGTAATAATATTATAATATATAAGGTGCCACGCAATTCATTTAAACGTTTATTTATACCTTTATTAATATGGTACAGTGCACAATTGGAGAAAAATATACTTTCAATGTTTTGCCCACAAATACGGTATAGGTATTATATCTATAATATACATAATATATATATAATGTGTATGCGTTCAGACGGAAAGTATTTTGCAAGAGGAGGCATTCGTTCTATTTTCGACAAAATTATTTGTAATAATTCTTCAAGTTAAGTAGATTTTCATCGCGGCATAATACGCGTGGAATAAATAAATCTTGAAAATATTTTTCATTTATTATTAATAATGTATAATAATATCTGTAATATTATTATTTTTTATTGAACGAACGACTCTCGAATATTGCAATCTGCAGTATATTAATGTACAAACCACGCTTAAATATAAAAGTAAAACGCATAATCTACTTAAATATTTATTTACTATACCTACATACCTATATATATATATATATATATTTCAGGCTTTAGAGAATAAATAATATAAAAACGGATCGAATAGGTATATATACTCGTATAAACTGATTTCATTTTTGTTATGAGAAAGGATTAATTTTTAATCATAACTAAAATCTTTGAACTGTCGGTTTTTTTTATTTTTTTTTTTTTATAAAATAATGTAAATAAAATCAATATAATATATTGATAGTTCTCTTCAATATTTTAAAATATTGTAGCCCTTTTGTAAATCTTATTTTTAGAAAAATGTAGGTAATTAACTCATTAGTATTTAGTAATTTATTTTAAAAGATTTTTAAAGTTTGAGAAAATTTGAAAATTTCTCGTTGCTTATTGATACCTATTAGTTATATATAATTTATGTAGATGATATGTCTATAAATTTAAATAATACAAATATTATCTTTTGGAATAAAAATATATATGAAGCAAGATCTGTCATGATTAAGCTGAGTTTATGATAACGGAAATTGATATGCAACAAAAATATTTACACAAAGAGGATATCAGCGTAGCCATTTTTTAGGATTTTTATGCAATTAATAGCAAAATTTAAGAAAAATGAAAATCTAACAATTGAAAAACGTTTATATATGCATTTTAAAAATGAATAATAATTGATCTCATTACTATATCATTTTTGTTGTGGTTGTTTTATATGAATTTATAAAACTTTATTGACTTTTTTGATTTTTTTAAATAAATGTAATTCTTAAAAAAATTAAATTGTAGATGCGTATGGCATTAGATCTATGTTATCTATAATTTATTTTTCGTTTCATATTTCTAAGATGATTAAGTTCTTAAAAATGGGAAATATTAACATGAGTTTTACATTTAAAATTGTTTGCGCTGACATCCCCTTAAATATAATATGATTATAATTATAATATAATTATTAAAATAAATAAAGGATTTTTTTTTTTTAATCAGATTTAAAACCTTAAGTTATTAAAAAAAAAATTATAAATTTTTTTTTATTTTAGATTCTAAGCAAAGCGAGGAATGTATTAGTTTTAAGATAATGTGATTTTTTTTAATATCTGTATATATTTTTTCGGGTAGAAGAAGGCGAGTATGAGTTTTTGAGTGAAGTGCTTTTTGATAGAAAATTGGTTCTAGTTCTTACTTAGAACCAGCGATGAGCAAAGGAATACCATAGTAGTCTTGGTCTTGTTAAATCAATCTTAGTCTAGGTCTTGATTAGAGATTGAAAATTTCAGGAAAAATTGAAATCAGGAAACTGAAAAAACCCGTTCCCTCCCCCCTCCCCGAAAAATAGGAAAAATTGAGGGGAAAAAAATAAACTGTAGAGCAACATATATTACCATAATATCAATTATGTACAACCTATTTATCTGCCTTTTTCGAATTTTAAATAATAATAAATTATCCTGTTTTCGGACTAAAGTAACGATGTACCAAATTTCCACTATCTTTATCTGGATTCTGGAATTTTTTTTAAATGTTATTATATTGATTACATTAATTTACATAAGTTTGATATAATTTACCTTTATAATGAAATTTGAAATGTGTTTTGTTTAATATTTGTTAAAATTTTTAAAGAGTGGTCCAATGATCTCATATTGATTTGAATAATATACTTTAAACACAGGAAATAAAAATGAATAAAATATTTATAGTTGTGACTATAGTAATGACTAATGAACAGCGATGATTATGGTTTGGATTTTGATTCAATTTCAATGATAAAAAAGTACCTACTTAAATAATAATAAAAAAAAAAATTATTTATTATAGGTATATCTATAAATAAATTTGACTTCGAATCCGAAACATCGATATGAATAATACTACATACACAATATATATTTATTAAAAAAGTACTCACCTTTAAATTGTTTTAATCACCTTTAAGCTCATCGCTACTTTCAACAAGTAATTTTCGATTTTTTCCAGTAGTTTTCTTAAGCGAGAAAAAAAAATACCTTTTAATACGGTAATATTTTATAAATGTAGGGGAAAATACAAAATACAAATATTATGGTCATGGTATTACCTATTTTTTTAAATAATATTATACCAAACTTCGCATTAAATCGTCTTTTGAATGCAATGATTTATTTTTGATTTCAAATTTCAAATAATAATAATATACTATTCTATCCGATGATGGATGAAAGAACTTCCATCATCCGTGTTTAACATTTTTTAATTTTGAATTCCTAAAAATTTAAATTATTCTAAATATGTTTAAATAATAGCGCAGGAGGATAATAAATATTATTTAAAAACAATATTAAAATATTCAATGGTAGGATAAAAGTTAGCATATCTACCTATTTATATCGGTAAGTTGGTTTCTGTCGGTAGTACTGTACGCATTGTATTATTGAATATGGTTGAAAATATTTATTATTTACTTTTTATTTTTAAATTTAATATTTTATATAATTTCATGGAGGGGTAAACGATATATTATGTAGATAGATTTGAATGTTTTAATTAGTACTCTATTCTTGTAGGAATACATTAATGGCATATACTAACATAATAATCGTTTAAATATTTTAGCTAACTTTTTCTCCCATCCTTTAAAAAAAAAATGTATTTATTTTTTTGTTCATGGGACAGTCGCAAACCTTTCTCTCTACATAATCACCTTTTAAATTATGCTGAAACGAAAACCTCGAAAAGCCCAAGCATTTTAAGTTTGTCACGTATAGGACGTCATCTATAATCAAAATGTTTACAAAAATGCTGATCTTCGTTCCCACGAATACCCAGGTTTAAATGCGGGATTATGGTTTGCGCTGTTGGGAGGGAGAAAAGTTTTTATTTTTAGATAGAACGATGGGCTCGCTTGTTCCATAAGCGATAGTTGCAAGTTCTGCTGCGTTTGTGAAAAAATAAACTTTTTTTGTTTAGAAAAGGGATTGGACTTTTAAATTGTTTTTGGAAGATTTCAGGGTGTTACACCTGTATGATAATTTTGTAAAATCCTCAAAAACGTTAAAAGCTTAGGTATATGTACAGTAGAGTCTTAGTGGGTTGTTTAAGTTCCCAATATACAATATTATGTTATTAAATGTGATCGTATATTCATTAGTTAATAAAAATAATAATAAATTGAGACTTTTATGTACCTACCTACTTTACATATATAAGTATTTGAATAAAAAGTATATTTAAAAATTGTATACTTTTAAATAACTGAGAAAAGTAGTATATTTGAAAAGTATTTTAAATACATTTGTTGAATATTTTTATTTAATTAAGTTTTTATTACTAATATTATTTAATTGTATTGATATGTTATAATAATGTTCAGTGATTGTGATATGCCAAAAATAGTTAAAGTATAAAATATAGAGCATAATACGTATAATAATATGTGTGTATACAATTAAATAAATTAAATACCTATTACGTTCTTAAAATATTAATATTAAAATATATTTATACAGAGTATTTTAAATAAATACTTTCATCTATATTTTGAATCAAACATGTAAAATTTGTTTTAAACAAAATAATAAACGTGAAATTAGGGCATATGACGTATATGGTATACAAAAATGAATATAAAAAAACAGTTTTTGGATTTCTTAGGTCTAATAAATTTTAATTCAATGCAATTACATTTAAATAAATAAATTTAATAATGTAAATAATAAAAATAATACATTTATATATCTAATAAAAAATGTGTTATAAATTTTTTTATTACATGATCTGTAATAAATACTTATAGATATATAGATTTAATATTATAACTGTAATTTTGTATATTAATAATTCATTTACCCTGCTACAAGCACAACTTGACGGGGTAAACACATTTTTTAACCATTGTAAAATTTATTATTGTACATTTTTAATTGTATTTTCATGAAAAAAAAAAACAAATTTAAGTACTTTGTTTAAAGTATTTTTTACAAGATACGCAATGTAGTAAATATTATTTTTACCAATTGACAATTTTCTTATACGAGTAACTATTTTTTTTAAATTATAATTTTTTTTTGTAACTTTAAATATGTAATCGAATCATATAATGTTAAATAAAATATTGTGCAAACTAAAAATGTAGGAAATCAGTTGAAGTGATGATAAATAAATGGATTATATAGAAGCAGTGGTCGAATTGGAAAATAGAAGAAAGTGTGCTATCAGGCTTTTAAAAAATGGCTGTCAAAATATTTCAAAATAGTAGAGGAGCTCCGTGCCCCTGCGCACCCCAAAATTCGAATATTGTGTAGGAGTTAATAAATGTATGAGTCATCGATTTTGGTTTAAACTTATAAAATAATATTTTAATTTAAAAGTCAATACTATTTTATCATTGTAACATTATATTTGGATATGTTATAAGTTAAAATAATCGGTATACTAGTATATTACATTTATAAATACAAACAATATTAACTATGGCAATATTAATTTAATTACACAACAAAAGTATTTATACATACTAGTAATAATTAGATAAAAGTATAGATATAAAAAAAAAGTAATTTTTAAATATTATTTTCTGAAGTTTTTAAAATTTTTTCTAAAAATATATATTTCTATATTTTTAAATACTTTTACTTATGTAAATATTTATATTTGAATATTTTACGTGATTGACTATAATATATATTGTAAAACGAGTATGTGTGTAAGAAACAAATTGTATACTTACATTATAGTTGAGAAATTTAGATAAAATTGAGTTTAATTGAAAATTCTACACCTACGATTTCCGAAGATTGGTTAAAATCTCTTTCCGGGGATCTGACGCATAAACGATATATAGGTTTGATAGTTCAAACAACTAAAATTAGGACGGTATTTTTTCAGTTGAGTACCTACACCAAGTACAGTTCGTCAAAGTAATGAGTTAGTCATCATTTTTTTATTTATTTATTGCAACAAACATAAATAATACAAGAAAATATACATAAATATCATGGGTAACATATTGCGGCACCCCCTAAAAGCAAAGCTTGTGCTGGGGGAACGAGTTCTATCATCTAAAGAATGTACATAAATTTAGAAAATATAATAATAATAAAAAAATCGTGTATTATATCATATTAACTTTGAAAAATCAATATACCTAAGATAAGTTTTGAAAACTTTTAAATGATCAAAATGATTCATATTAATATTTAACAATCGACATAAATCAAGACCCGTATACGAGACACTTTTTTGTCTAAAAACTTTTTGACACTTCAGTAAACGTATGTTAACATTTTGCTTATATCTAGTATTATGTTCATGATTTGATACAGGTATTAAATGTTTATGTTTAAATAAGTCTACTAA
>JAIPRL010005857.1:0-29998 GCA_025469235.1 Pemphigus obesinymphae
ATGTAGAACTCGTAAAAATTTTATATGGGACGTCCTCTTAAGTGGAATGATTATTATTTTTCATTGGATATATGGGCCCTTTGACCAAATCGCGGACTAGGCCTTTTGATGCCAGTCCGACACTGTATATATATATATATTAAAAGTTTTTCTTTTATAATATTATATATTATGTGAAACATCTACCAGATGAAACGCCTTTTTAGTTAATTACCTTGTAAATGTAATTATTTTTATAGTAATTTCTTTTGAGTGCAAGTCGTATACCTCAGATTATGTACATCATTGGGATTTGGATTAGTTGGTGACCGAATATTTTTGAGAAATAATACTATTAATTTTAAGAATATTCGGCATATGGCAGAACTTAACGTTTACCTTTTTGAAGATAGTTCTTCACCCCTAACATGTTTCTGTTGAATAGGTTCATTAAATATGTAATTCAAAAATATATCGAACTTTGTATTCTCGGATTTTTAAAAGAACTCGAAACTAACTTCGCTCTGTTCTCGCCTGAGTGTAACGGATTTCACACAATAAAATTACTACAAAAGTTCCATGATTTTAAATATATATACCGTTAAATATAAAAAGGCTATAATAAAATATTCTAGTTACCTACTACACACATATTATGTGAGTTTTATAGGACTTAACATTCTCAAGTTTTTAAATATATGAACATTTTCGAAAGATGATTAAACATTGTTAAATATTATGATAAAATTTCACATATTTATAAGTTCGTTCAATCTATCGACACCCTATCCGAATAAGCAGTACCAAATATAAAGTTTTTGGAATTCGGGAAAAAAATAATTATAACACCCTTTTAATTTTATTAAGAAAAAAAATAGGTCATTCCTCAACTGTCATAATCGCCTAGCGTTTTACTAACGATTAGTTGCAAATATTTTAAAATTTTTGCGACTCTACTATAATCAAAAGTACCCGGTTTTGCCTCCCCCCCCCCCATATAACTGGTACTTTCACTAAACTATTTAATCGAGATAATGAAGTGATTGAAATTTCTCTTATTTAAACTATTCAAATAACGAACCTTACCGTATTTCGACACATAATATAAACATAATCAGAGCGAACGTCCGGGTCGTACAGGAATGATTCGTAGACGAAAAAATATTCAGTCGGATGTTATAACATCCAGACAATCTGAATCCTGACTACTTGGTGTTGAAAAACATCGTAAAAAGTCGTAAAAGCCGATTTTGGGAGTTTGGGGTGATAAGACGTCAACGCAGGAAACAATCAACGCATAAGAAACAAACGGCGGAATGGTTTTCTTACAGGTGATCTATATGGTGAATACGGAGCGTATATTGTGTGCATCTAAACTTTATGTCATTGGAAAAGTCGATATATGGACGAAGGAAAAACAGAAAAATCGTACATCCAAAGCACGACCACAAAAACTGAAAAGGAGATACCCAAACGGCTGCCGGGTTCGTGAAATTAAATAAAAAGCGTAATGTTTTCTCTTTTATAAAAAAAAAAACCTTCTATTTGTTGGCATATTATATAATATAACCAATATTATATATAATATATAAAAACTAAAGTCAATTTAAAATCATCAAGAATTTGTTGCCGGGGTGTGGTAATTTATGATGATTGAGAAATGGGTAAAATATGCATATCCCACCAACTGTGAACCCCACTAGCCACTGCTGCTAGAAAAATTGAAATTATTCATTTTATTTTTTACATATAATATATATATATATATAATAATGCTCATAGAATTATAGTTTATTATTTAAAAGAGATTTAGAAATTTTGAAACCGGAAATTTTAGCATGCTCTCTTTCTCATCTACTTGGGGTCCGTTTACATGATTCTCGACTTATGTACAAAATAATTTCATTGGTCGAGATTGTGATATATTTTTAACAGAATTTCGGTTATCGGATGTCTGTCTTTTATTGTGAGTTCACCCGGTTGTATTAATTACCCATTCTATTTAGTATTATCTTAGGTCTTTAATAATTGTACGCCCTCTACTTACTACGACTTGCAAATTAATTATTGCATTATCCAATATGCATATAAGGATGCCGAATATAGTCTTATTTCTTGTTTCGAAAAATCTATGGGGTCCATCTACATGTGCTGAATTTATGAATTCACAATATTTTTATTTTGAATATGATTTTAAATGATTTACGTAAGTATACAAAATGGTAGTGAATATTACTTTTAGGTATTGGATCCATCTACATGTGAACTTTATCCTACCACTATTAATATTTTCGAAATATTATTCTAAAAATAAAAGTAATACCTAAGTATAAATTTTGTAGGGAATATAACAGTATACTATAACCAGTTTTATTATGTACGTATATTTTATTTTAAAATGTTAAATGTATAATGATGCGATATTAAAATTTTATGCCTAGTTGTTTTACAATTCCCCCTCTCCAAAAAAAAAAAAAAACAAATATGGAAACTGAATAATAATATGTACATGTGATGTTTACATTACACGGAAAATATTATTATTATTATTATTATGAAAATACATGATGATTGTTATAACAGTTTTCCCTCCAAATGACATTCATCGATTTTGGTTAGTAAATACTATTCAGACCGAATAAAATATATAATTTTGTGTCGACAATACCACACAATATTAATACACTCATTTGAAAATCGACTGCCTCAATAATACTGAGTAAAATATCAACTGATAATGTTTATATTATTTATTCATTGTACACCCAAAATCGCGGAATTATCACGATTATTATTATTAATATTATTATTTTCTACCCTATTCATAAAAAATTGGAATATCGTAAAAAATCAATTGGATGCACAATGACCCTATAATAACATTGCTATTATAAGTTTTATAACTTTATAAAACATACCTACATAAAATATTTTGTTTCGAATAGTTTGTAGTTTTACATATTATTAATATTCCATAATTCGACAGTGTCATAGTGTTGATAAAGACGTCTTTTCATTTTGTATAACGATAATATACAACTTGGTAATTTACAGCATATACTGGTCATAATGCTACAGGTGGAAAAAAATTGAATAAAAATTGTTAATAGCCATAAAAATGATCCACAAAATTTCTTTTTGAAGACAAAACCATCTCAAGTACAGAAAACTAAAAATTATACTTGATAACATTACAGTAGACGTTATACGTTTGCCATTGCTTTGTATAATTTTTATCTTATAGCATTTATCGTCAGTTAAGAATTTATATGAATATAAATTATATGATTTTAAATATCATATTTAAATTATTTAAAAAGTCAAAATATTATTTATATCAAATATTTCATTAAAATGAATGATAAAGTGGTTATTTCAATCAGTTGTATTTAATTATTGTCAAATATTTTATTTTTAAAATAACTTTTAATACATTTTTGTATTAAAATAATAATAATAATTTTGGTATTGGAAAATGTACTAAGTTTAATCTACTAATATTTATAAAGTTATAAATAAAAGTTATTTAGTTTAAATATGTGTATTTTTTAAACTAAATTTTTACTTTTATTTTAACATATTATATTCTTTAACACGTATTGTTATATATTTTTAAACTAAAATTTTACTTTTATTTTAAAATATTATATTCGTTAACATATATTGTTTTATATCGATAACGAATAAAATAAACAAATATTTTAACACGCAGTTCAAACATACAAATTAACTTTATTAAATTAATTGAAATATTTAACAAAAGAATAAAAATTAATAAAATGAAAATACTATGCTTTAACTCGACACGATTCAGCTGATGTTTAATCAGAGGTAGCGAGGTAGAGTGTTATCATAACACATGCATATACCTAAATCGTATTATCCACTGTACTACTATAAACACATACATAATATACTGTTACTTCTCTCCTAAATATGAATATTTAAATAATTTACATAATATATTATATAATTACCTAAAGTGTGTAGGCGTTCAAATTTGTATGAAATTCCTCGGAATAAATGAGACATGGGAGCTCAGTGGTCACTGAGAAATGCTCTGAGAGGTTCCAAGATATAGTAAGCAAACTACAATTTACTTTAAAACCTAAGGTTTTGGCTTTTCAGTTAAATATAATTAGGTATGCTACATCTATACTTAATTAGTAAATATAAACATAAAATTATTATCATAGATTTACGATTGTGTACATTATTGTTTAATAATACTCTGATTTTATAATTTTATTAGCATCTCTATGGACTTTGAATATTACATATAACTCTCTTACTTCTTGTACTCATATTTTTTAAAGCTACTATAAATGTTTTTCTATTTTTTAAGGAATTTAATCTTATGTGATTACCGCAAATTTTTTAAATAATTTTAAAGAGAAACATTTGTCTGAACTTTTAAAGAAGTTATTCTAAAAGATTAGTAGTATATATCACACCATAAACAGAATTGATTACTTTTCTCCAGTGAGTTGAATTTAATACGATTCTTGGGGACTCACTGTATTAAAATAAAATATTAAAATATTTTTAAATGTTGACTTAATATTCAGATATTTAATATTATATATTTCTCTTGGATGTGCTGGATTATTATACAAAGGTGCCATAAATTTATCATGATTGATATGTGTATTTATAGATAGATTATACATAAATTATATTAAAAAAGGTTTTATACTCAACTTTTTCTTGGAAATTTCTTTTGAACATTTCCGGGAGTCAAAATTTTCCAATTTAGATTTACTAAAATGGACATTTTTTAAATGGAAATTTCCTACTTACACCACTAATTCATACGGTTATTTTTGATAAAATAATTGTTTTATAATTATGTAGAGAATAAGACCATGTCCTGAAAAAATAAACGCATACTAAAATAAATACACGATTAACATAGGTAATGATTTTCAAGTTCAATGCCATGAATATCTTTCTATGACAACTGAGGTATGACCATTATTTTTAGAATCTGTGTGTAATAACCTTTAATATCCATTATAAGCTTTTATAGAATTTAGATGTTTCATAGAATTCGAATTATCTGAAGCGTTAATATTTTAAACAAAATAATTAAATCTAGTAAACAATAATATATTAATGTACATTAATGATAACTGTTATTAATAATATCGTTACTGGTTCTATACCTTTATCTCTAAGCGGCGAAGTCGTGAATGTCGATGTCTAAAATAGACCGTAATTTGTCTCTTTTGTACAAATATCAATTTAAGAAAATTAAAATTAATTAAATCATCAAAAATGAAATTATATCAATTGTTTATGCTGATTTCCTCGGAAATCTTACATACTCGCATTTATTGATTTTGCATGAGTACATTTCACTTTAATAAGTCTTACTGCGTATTATAAAATACAGTCAGTTATAAAGTTATTTATTTAAAAACGCGTAGTATTTATTATTATGAACAATATTTTGCACAATCAGGATATTTATATTTTTTAAATGGGTTTTTAAGAATTTAATATCTAATGTTACTAAACACAGTCCAAATGTAAATTATAATTATAGAATTTTTTTTAGAAAAATTAAAATTTGCACCAGAATTTCTTTTGGTTTTAGTTATTTGGTAAATTAAATCACATAGATACCTATAACAAAATAATTTGTATTTTTAAAACCAATATTAATTAGATGATTTATATTAATTAATATTAATAATGTATTATGAATAAAAATTACTCAAACAAACAGATAATATAATATTAACGATATACAATATAATATAATATAATATAATATTATGGTATAGATTATTATTATATAATATAATAATATAATATTATTTGATTCTGGCAGAATATATTAGATCTATGTGATCACATTATACAACGCGCATTACTGTATGTATCTGTTATACATACATAACTTATATTCAGAATAAATTATAATTATAACATTAAAATTTAAATAAATAACGTCAATACCATCATAAATCGTGTGATATACATCAAAAAACAAAAATCACGCAATTTTCGTAAATAAAATATACGATTCATTAATGTTATCGAGTTTATGAATATATTATTTCCTGTTTGATGTTTTAGCGATAGTGGTAGTGACTGTCGTAGTACTACTGCCGTACTGTTCCGTATCCCATTTCGTCACCTGAAAAACAACGAAAACATAAATAAAAATATCAAAGATAAACAACGTTACAAATGTAAATATTATTCCATTCTTATGAAATGCATTATAATTTTGATGGAACGATCAGAATTATGACAAGGGTGACCTGATAGACATATAACACGTGGATGACCTCGTACTACCAGCATGCTGCTCTGGGGACAACTTTTTATCTAAAGGTATAAATGCTCTTCGTAAGAAAAATTCCAATTTTTAAAAACGTGTTACGAATTACGATCACTTCCCTGGTGTCTGATTATCTTTATATATCTCCATTGGGGGCTCCCCAACAATGGATAATAATATATAAATTCCGTAAGGGCGATATATGTACGTACAACAACATGAAAAAAGTTCAATTTCAACAAGTTTTTGATTTGTTTTCTTCAATAAATTTATTTGAATGGACAGACCGTTGGATTGTTAGCAAACCTTTTCGATTTTAAATAGCTTTACGATATCGGTTTAAGGGGCCGCAACACATGCCATTTTTAAGGGATCTGTATAGGCAATTTTAAGAAATATTATGAAAAATACAAATCTAATAGTTTGGAAATATTTAAGTACATTTTAAAATCAATCTAAAATAAGCTCCTTATTTGTATCACTTTTTATTATTATGAAATCACGAAATTTCCGCCTAAAATACCAATAAACGTGACAAAATTTTAGAACTTTGAAAAGTCAGATTTATAATCTGTAATTAGATTTGAATGTATCTGCCTATTATCTAGGGATCGATCGAGTCATTTTTCTTTATTATTACAGATTAAAATATAAACAATGTTTAAAAATTGCAATTTTTAATGATTAAGACTTGGTTAAAAAATAAATAATAATATTAATAAGCGCCTCGATCGATCTGATGAATTCAAAACCGTTTTCAAAATTCAAATACGACTTTTCAAAGTCCCACAGTATTGTCATGTTTTTAAGTCGATTTCTCGTTGATGTTGCAGCCCATTAACCCTATATAGTAAAGACTATAGATTTATTTTTTTGTATTTCTGTAAAATGATGTTTACTGGACGCTGTTTATACTTTGTATCCGTATAACCATACAAAGAGTATGTGAACTAATATTACAATATGTCTTTGGTTGAGAACAATAATCAAATAATGTAGTTGGAGTAGAATGGTGGAAGAAAGCCGTACCTTTGTGTTTTATTCTGATCAAAAATTTAGTAGATAAATATCATAAAACATTTGACAAACATTAAAAAAATAGCTATAGAAGAAAAAAATATATTTTATTTATGTATAAACTGATAGGTCTATAAGAATTAATCACAATATTTCTAGTTATGATGATAGTTTACTTTTATTGTTGATTATATCTGTTGCGTTTTTATACGAATTTTCGATAAAATTCGTACAAAACTACTCCTACTCCAAAAACTGTACATATTATAAGCAATAAAATAAGGTTTTGCTGCTAACATATAATCGAAACATTCACCTACGAGTTACATACATATAGTATTGTTTTACGATATACGTAACTACTCCCTCCCCTTAGATCCTCACTGGTAGTAAACAATATGTGATTACGTAATATATGATACATTTTTATAGATATTTTACTATAAAATGTTATAAGGCATTGACTTATATATTTTTTAGATTAAGAATAAAAGCATCGAAATCCAAATTTGTAAAGAATAATTCTAAAAGTATTTAATATTTTTACTCAAATAATTTAAAAAGCCAGGAAAATACTTTGCACATCGTTTATGCATATATGTGTGTATGTATGTATGTATGTATGTATGTATGTATGTATGTATGTATGTATGTACGTATGTATGTATGTCTTTTGTCATTTCCTTGCATTGTAATGTTTATAATTTTTATATTCATTATATTGCATTATTAAACACTATAAAAGGTAATTTTTCTTCAATCTTAAGAGGACCTTATATCCGTATTTGTTGTTTGCGTCTACCCAACTTATAATATACGAAAGTCATATTCAGTATTTGTGTCAGAACTTGATCATTTCTAATATTAGATTATTATAACTTAATAATAAATAGATGGATCATTATCGCATATATATAGAATAGCTATAGCATCGTTTTTTTACGAATTTCTATTTTGTATAGATACCTATATAACTATTTTAAAAACTCCCTAATTATAATATTTAGGTATATATTTCTTTTACTTTAAAATTTAAATTTTGGAAAAACACTTTGCTACGGCATAGATCTCGTCTATAAATTTGGGATAGGTTAACTTACTCCAATATTAAAAACGACAAAGTTGTGATATAAATACTGAACATAAATGGTGTATGTTTACAGTTGGTTAGAAAGAGACAACAAATATGGGTATCACGTTCTCATAAGGAAACCACTGAAAAAAATCAAAAACTGCCTCTCAAAAGTACCAACTAGAACCAATTTGCTACAAACTCACACTCAACTCCTACTCGATTCCTTCTAAATGAATAGTTACTTACAGAAAAAAAAAATATAATCATCATTGTAAAATCAATATCATTATTCCTATGCTCAGAACCTAAAAGTCTAAAAAATAGGTAATAGTTTTCGAATTGCATTTGTAATACTACTCTAAAACTTTTCATTAATTAGATAGATATTTATGCATTGAAATTAATACAGTTCTATTCAAACAGTCAATATAACTTATACATAATAAATATATTAGTTTTACTTAACTACTTATTTGCCAAAAAATGTAACATAATGCATACATGTTTATCCCTTTTATTCTATATCAAAGTGTTTTTGATTTGAAAATGTCATTTAGTGCATAAGAAATTGTACCAGTGACGTAGCCAGGATTATTATTATTTCTTTGTTTTTGAGAAAACTATTTATTTTTTGGTTTATGTAATACTTTTGTTAATTTTTGAGTTTGTTACATAGTCGGTGCCTTTGGTACGCAGAGTTGTCTCATGGAAGGAGAAACAATTCAATCATTGTGGATAATATTTAATAAACATATAAATAAATGACATTTATTATATAAAAACATACAGTATTTACAAAATTCCAACTATGTTCATCATTTATATTATGATACGTGAACAATTTCTTTACTGATTGCTAGTACTATTAAAACATATTTCAATTTTGATTTACTAACTTCACAGGAAGAAAGGTAAGAGTAAAAATTACTTATTTATTTTATTTTTTGGTTCACTTTGACAATCACCCACAATCAGTTATAAACTCCAGACCACGGGTATGTGGTAGAAAATTTGCATTTACCCAGTACTCACTCAAACAAACATTTTATAACTATGTTTAAAACAATTGTTAATAGTTTGACTTGTATATTTAATACATTAAATGATAATACGAGTTTCATATTCTATGAAATTTTTTCCTTAATATTAGGTACATTTTAAACATTTAAACCAAGGAGGCAAAACGGGTTAAATTTTTTTGAGTATCCGGTTACGACATTAAACCAGTTTTAATTTTTTCACGTTCTTGCTACGTGATTAATGAAGAGTTTAGATTGGTTCAAGGTGCCAAATACGGGTTAAAACGGTTAATATTTTTTTCAGGTTCCATGTTACAGGTTTCTGGTTTAAAACAGATTAAATTGTTTTCCGATTAATGGATTTTAGGTTTTGGGTTTTGGGTTTGGGTTTCAATTTTTTAAACTAATTATTTAAGTTTCAGATTCAAAATATTTTTGCTTTTTTGGAGATTCCAATAAATATTGTTCATCAAAAATTTAATATCAAAAATCGAAATATATACCTGTTTCATAAGTTTTCAGTTAAACGTGCTAACCCTAATTTTAACTTTAGAATTTCTCTAGACTAACAAAATATGACGAAATTCTTATTGTCAATTAACAATTTATTTTATGTAATAACTTTAAGTATTATTATAGGTATATTTAAATTTGTCAATTGTTTATATTACTTACTCAATTTTTAATTCAAAACCAATTTCAAACTGTAATATAAAATATATTATATACCTATCAAAAAATATATAATTATACTACAACATTTACAATTTAACTAGTGGATTATTTTAAAGATGTGGCACAGGAACTATTAATTTATTTTAATTAATAGAATTAAAATTTTTAATTTTTAATTAAATAAATTAATTATTTAATTTATTTCCATTTTAATGTTCTATAATTTTCACTGATTTAACGATTTACGTTATCTAAGTTTCAAAAAAAAAAAAATTTTGAGTCGCGCATTTAAAAACATTTTTGTTTTTGCTGGGTTTCGGGTTCAACACAGTTTTAGCTTTTTTCCGGGTTAGATGTACGTGGTTAAAAATCGGTTTTAATTTTTTCCAGGTTCCAGATATGGTGTGAAAAACAAGGTTTAATTTTTTTGGAGTAACGGATTTCGTTTATAACATGGTTTTATTATTTTGCATATAACACGGGTCTTAAACCCGGGTTCAAATGGATTTTAAATCTCTGATTTAAATACATTTAACCATTTATTAATAGTTTATCCTAATACGTTCACCAAAAAATAAAAAAAACAACCTCTTTAACGTACCTTCCTGATTATAATTGCTATCAAAAGTTGATACACATGAAGTGATTGAAGAAACCTACTCATCTCAAAATTGTTTTCACAGAAAAATACAAATGAAATTATCTAAGCACTATAGATTCCTTAATCCCCATAGAATCTAAACATTCATATTTAATATAATATATTGTAATTTTTCATATAGTGTACTCATTTATTTTTTATTTTATAGGTTTATAAAACTGATAAAAAAACGAATACTACCAACTATAATTAAAAAAAATCTTAATATTTTACTCTATATAGTATGTCAGATGTCTGTCATTATTGACATATATGATATATATATATATATAAATTATAAAAAAATAATTAAACTCCTTTAATACAATTCTAATTTTTTTAAAAATGTAGTAAATATTTTAATTTTAAGTTCCGAGTATACGTGATTTATTAATATTAGTATTAATATGTTTTGAATTTGTTTAAACATTTGCGAATTTTAGCACACCCATGAATTATCCATTATTATTACTGTCTAGTGTTAATTAATAATAAAACATTCTATGTAATATATTTGTTTATATATATATATATATATTGTGATAAACTATTGGCATGAACTCTTATATAAAAATACTATAATGAATAAATCATATACCGTTAACTAATATTCAATATGTATTACTGGTATACTATGATTTCTATGTGAATAAATTTTTGGTTTATTAAAAATAAATAGATAAATTATGATAACATTAATCATTGATTAATCATTGTAATCCTTATGACGTGAATAAAAAAAGTTTATACCTGTTTTAAAATAAAGTAAAAATGTATAACTATAATTATACAAAAAAAAATCTGACATATGTCATGGGGGACTATAGCCCCTGTACTCTGTAGTCTCCCCTGGTTATAGTTCAGAATTTTACCAAATAATGATAAAATGTAATTATCCAAACTATTTCATTTTTTTTAAATAATTTCGATTCTTATTAAGAGGGTAGTACACTGCAGAATTAATTGTATTAATATTATAATACAAATTAATAAAAAATTAGTGACATATCTTATATTTTTTTTTAAACTTATCTTCGAAAA
This sequence comes from Pemphigus obesinymphae, assembly GCA_025469235.1. Classification (NCBI taxonomy): domain Eukaryota; kingdom Metazoa; phylum Arthropoda; class Insecta; order Hemiptera; family Aphididae; genus Pemphigus; species Pemphigus obesinymphae. The sequence goes on from JAIPRL010005857.1 coordinate 11,739, forward strand.
CAGGTACTAAAAATTTGTATTGAAATAGAATTTGTGTAATATGTAAACATTCAAATATCTTACCAGTCGCCTGAAGCAATGGTATTTTATATTATATATTAATTATTTATGTGTATAATTTGTTAGTCTTTAGTACAGAAATCATTTATATATTTTCATAGATTTTTATAGGGGAAAATATATAGTAGTAGGGGCTTAGAATTATTAACATTAAACTAACTATTAGTAAGAAAGTGAAACTAATGTCGTCTTTTTATATATTATATTTAACTTGAATCGATTCTTTTGTACCCGTCAACCGCCTTAATTTTTGTTCATCTTCAAGACAGCCCTAGTTAAACTCATAAAAATAAATAAAAATGAAAGATATCATATTTTCACTGACGTCGGCGTCCGCGAACGCTACTCCCACGAAACTCGGGTATTATAATATAATATAAACTCATATATTATATGCGTTTATATAATAAAATTACACACAGCTTTAGGTAAGCTTTCGAGACGGCACGCGTCTACTGACAAACATTAAAACGTCCAAATAATAATATATCTTATACAAAGTATACGGAGTTTATATATTTATGCCGTTAGTATGTCTTCAAAATTAATGTGCTCCAGTGGTGTGTATTATTTTCAAACCACTCGAAATCGTCCGTATTCGTTATACGCAATTATATTTAGCCGTCTGTTGTACGTTTGACACTATTATTGTTAAATATCGAAATATATTGTGATTTTTTTTTTTATTTTATTTTTTTTTTTATCAAATACGTTTTATTGTCACCGTAATAACGATAGATTTGAAACATGTTACAGGCCAAAAACCTATTAGAGTTCCGAAAAATATTCTGGGTGTTTCTTTATGATTTATTTACTCATTGTAAATTATTCTTAATAAATATTACCCAAACAATATTAACGTTTATCTATTTTCTTATCGAACTATTGCCAGATTATTATTGTGTATAATTAAAAAAACAAGTGAAAAGAAACGTTTTAAAAAGCCCGGATTTCCATACTCGATTTTCTATTTCTAGATTATTTTACTAATTTTCCAATAAAATTGCCGTCAAATTGGTACACAATTTTTAATAATGTTAATTAATGAATAATCATGTTTACATAAAAGTGGAATATATAAATATAAATTAATATACCTACTAAGCCAAAAGGGTAATAATACAAGTACCTATATAAAAATGATAAAATTAATATTTTATATTATAATAATTTTCTGTTTGGAAATCGTTCGATTATATTAATTTTTTAAATTAATTATTGGTCGTTACATACTTTCTGTAGGTATATTATTAATAATATTATATTTAACAATGAAGAACGTTTTAGCTTTTAAATTGAATCAAAGAATTTTATTGTTTACGGTATTACATTTGACGATAAATTCACATGTCATCTGAATTGGTTTAGTTTGAAATTATTATATTTTCCTTTATTCCTATAATATAAGACACCATCAATAATCGTTAAAGTTAAGAATTATTTGAGATAGGATAAAGATATTTTGAATTTTATTCAATTTGTTAAATATTTTTTTAGCAAATTGAGCTTTATAGCTTTTATAATATGATGATAATGAGATAAGATTGGCAATTTTCAAAAGTAAAAATTGTTTCTGATAAACTGTAATATGCTATCACAAAATATTAATATAAAAGTTGATAATCGTAAAAGAGATACAATTGATGTAATTGAAGTAAAATTAATTTTTTAAAATATAAACACTCGGTTAACGTTCAGTTTAGGTAGCTTAGAATTTTGGGATCCATAATTACAAAGAACTATCATATACATTTTTTTTAGGGGTTTTGTATTGGCAATTTTTATGAAATTTTTTGTAAAATAAAAATTCAACAATTTGAGTAGATTTTAATATATTTTTTTTTAACAAATTTTAAAATAATCTTGTATCAATACCATTTTTTTATTGTTTTGTAATTGTAAATTATGTATAAAAAATATACTTACGCAAAATTACGATTACTCATTTACTAATGGTTTAAAAGCAAAAACACATATTATAAAATATAAAATTGACAGTATTTTAGAAGTAATGTTATATTGTTTTTTCAATAATCTAAATATTTTACATATAATCTAACATGAAAACTCTATTTTATTAGTATTCTAAACGGCTAAAACTTTGTTTTAAAGCATTATTTTATAAATATGATATTAAATTCTTTCCAAAATATTGTTAACCTTTAACTATAACTATAATAGGTGTTTTTATTTTTAATCTACTATGAAATGACTTATTGTCATTCTACATAGACATGTTTTTTACACTAGATTTTGGTAGTGTATCACGTAATTTTAAGTAGATATCTTATCCGCATTCGATGTTCTGGCCTATCTAATGGGTAATATAGCAAAATTATACTACTAAAAATAATAAATGTGGTATCTACGTTAAACTTCGTGTTAAAACACATATTATCAATTTTAATAAGAGAATATTTTCTAGATAATAACATATTAATTTTATAAAATTTTGTTTAACAAAAAAGTTATAGCGTTTTAAAAAAAGAAAAACTTAAAACGCTATATCTTTTTTGATACACAATATTTTACAAAAACAATATGTTATTTTTTATAAAATATTGTCTTTTTTAAAATTTATAATAAGCGTCTTAACTCTTATTTTAATATTGACACCACATATATGGTTTTGCGTAATTTAATTTTTCTATATTACCCTTAAATAGACAGAGACAGCCAATATGGGTGCAACGTCTTCTTAAGTACAGATTAACAATTTCTTTACGTTTAAATAAGTTTTGAATTTTCAAAAAACCCAAAATAGAAATTAAGGGGGAATAGAGATTCTATTTTCCTTAATTTTACATACAAATCATTAAATACTAAGAATTGTTACTATTAGTTATATAGTTTTATTTTTAAAATGTTAATGTTTTTAAATAATGAAATAAAGACCAATAATGATTTAGACTCAGTAAACAAACTTTTTTTTTTACAATTAAATGAGTAGGGAGATATAGGAAAATCTATCAAATTCATACTACTATTATTATCTCTTTGACACTCATATGTTATATAAAAGTTATATAATATGATGTCATTATAACAATAAACTATCATTTAATACAACATTTTTTTAGCATCGATTCGTTAAATGTACATTATTGTAGTTATGGCGTTAGTTCTTGATGTAATCCGATTTCTATTTTTGATTTCAATCGTGTTTATTTTTTCTTTATTTCCATTGTCTACTAAAAGTAAAAGTACGGTTGTTTGTAGACTGGTCTTACGTAAGATTTATAGATATCTAATGTTTTATAAATTGGCAGTTGATAAAATTTTTTTGGATATCATGAGAATTTATTTTGTTATAGTTATATAAAATTAAAACTCACATTGGTCTATTAAACTAGAACGACAATTCATTCAGAATTTTCTTTATGCATTCTTCTTTTTTGTAACATATGTAAAAAAATTCAAACAGAACCAATATTTAATTCAATAAAACATGATGGTGTACGTAATATAGTTTTGAAATATATATCTGTAAATGTTTATAACGATCAATGATGTAATATAAAGTAGACTATAGAGTAAAACCACTATATAATTAAAACTTACAGGCTTAGAATAAGAGAGTTCCTGAAAGGGCTATTTTTAAACTTTACTTTAAGTATTTTTATAAGTTTCAATATATAATATTTTATACAAGATAGTCATAAATTTTTCAACTTTTTAAATACTTAGATATGTATATTTTTAATTTGTATAAATCATAGATTACAACATCAAAAATGATGTAGTTTTATACTTCATAATCCCTATTTTAATTACAAAATTTTAGATTCTAAACAAAATTAGAATTATATTAGTTTAAGCATAATGCTTTTTTATGTTTGTATATTTTTTTGATAGAAGGAGTAAAACAGGTGTTTTGGAATAAAGACATTTTTCGAATTCAAATTAGTTCTAGTTGGCAATTTAAAGAGATCATTTTTCCATTTTTCCATTTGTTTTCTTATACGTAAAGAAAATTTACCTTTTTAATGGAAATATTTTATAAATGTAGAGGAAATAATAAAATAACAAACGCAATTTTCATGAATAAACCTATTATATACCAACTTGATTTTTTAAACATTTTTTTTATTTTTATAATTTTATAGGTTATTGAATTTTGCTCAAAATCATATTTTAAATACAATGATATATGATTGATTTTAAATTGTAAACAATAATAACACACTATCCTATCTGAAGATCCAAGTGAATATGGACTAACTTTACCTTTTTCATCTTGAGGTATTTTCAAAATTATATTTATAATTAGTTTAAATACCTATATTTAATTTTTATGATTAATGTAAAAACAAAAAATAATTAAAATAAATAAATATTTTTCTGCATTGCAATATAAATAAAAATTAATACAAATAATGTTACAACAAGAAGAAATGAATTTACTACATAGACCCATTTCTAAGCCCTCTGACCATTTCACCAATAACTTTATATTTCGTTTTCTATGAAATTTTTTCTCTATATACCAATAAAAATTAGATACAAATAAATGAAGCTCTTTTTACTTTCATACAAGATTTGGGAATCTAAAATATGATTTATAATCGTACATGTATATTGTTAATTACTATCGTTAATCAATCACCATTCAAATAATCTTTAAAAACCCTTTTTTTAATATCCTAAATATTCTTTCGAAATTCAGTATAAAGTAGATAATAAGGGTATGAATACGAGACAAGAAGAATAACTGACTCCCCCTTAAACTCACGTGTTGGGATTTTAGACAAGATGACCTTTCAAAATATGGTAAAATTTCGATATACTTTTAGATGATTAATATGATAAATATATTAAGAAAAATGTTAGATAGTGTATTTAAACATAAATTTGTTATTTAATCTTTTAATTTCGAAAATATGTGGAAAAAAACAAGATTTTGGTTGAAAATTAATTTTCTGATAATGGAATACAAAATTTTTCTTATGTGATATAAAATTGAATGCTTTTGTTCTGGCCCATGAAGGTCACACGTCTATTATAATTTATATTAGAAAATTAATTATTAACAGCAATGATAGTTCATTAATAATTATCGATCAATAATGTAACAAAACTATATCGAAGGAACTCACTAAAATTTTGTTGATGTAAAGCTCATATGGTATAACCGTACTTCCCGAAGCCGTTTCTATAGCGGCTGCTGACATCATTTCCTCTAGTTCCTCATCTTCAAAGGGTTCACCGTCGTGTTGTAGCGCCGACTCGATGCACTCTCGACTAATCATACCTGTTCGTTCGGGATCCAAAGCTCGAAATGCACTCAATAATTCGGAGGCAGACGCTGGTTGATACCTGCAGCAGACCATTTGTGGTTCAAGATAAAAGCTTATAGGGGGGGGGGAAATAGTTTTTTTATAATATTTGTCATACACACAATTTAATTTTAGGTTTCTAAATAAATGTTTAAACACCTTAAATCCCCGTTGTTTCCTGGCGATTATTTTAGATTCTAAACATAGCAAGGGAGCTAGTGGTTTTACAATGATTATTTTCTCTATTAAAAAATTTTCTACCAGAAGGAGTGCTCCGATTTTTACAAAATTACCCTATGTCCGGTATAAAATTACATCTAGTTGGTACATTCCAAAGGTCATTCTTTTTATTTTCTCAAAATATATTTAATGCATAGTAAAAACAACCATAAAATAATGAAAGAACGGTGAACATACAATTTTGTCAAATCGATATTTTTCATTTCTTTGTAGTTTCGAAAATAATGATTTTAAAATCTTTAAGTCTTAAATTTTCGGCTATTTATATACAAAAATCTCAAAAACCCGTTGCCAAAATTTTTTTTTATAGCTATTTACAATTTTCAAACCAAAATATAAATTTTGAGATATATAATAAGCCAAATAGTTGGTATAATGAGATTTTGAAACCTAACAAATTTAATATAACGTTAGTCGTGTATGACTTTAACATAATTTAAAAATATCGATGGGAATAATAATTATTTTAGATTTTGAACTTAGCGAGAAAATTAGTGGTTTTACAATGATGTTAATTTATTGATTTTAAGCCCGGGTATCTGCTCCGTTATTATATATATATATATATATATATATATATATATATTATATGTTTTTTTTCTCAGTCACATAAAAGTTAAACAATATAATTTAGAGAAAGTCATACAATTAGTAAATATAAATTTAATTGTGTATCAAATATAATAAATTGTTATAATTTTCAATGTTGACTTTTTCGATTATCGTATATAGTGGAAATGATAATGTACTTGAAAATTTTACAACAGGATTATGTCCTAATAAATTTTTATTCTTTCTTCGTAATATTCAAAATAATGAAGCCTAAAATTTAAAACTCACAATAAAAGTATAGTAGAGAAGTTTAATATTAATCTGATGATTGATAAATAATGAAATTTATTAGTGATATTGCGATATTTATAAAAATTATGGATTTTGAGGTTTCAAGTTTTAAAAGCAGTAATTTTGATTTTTAATCCTATATCTGTTTATAACCTATATAGCATCCTATATAGGCTACTGAAAATTCAATTTGAATTATTTTAATTTATTTATACCTATTGACTTTTGGAAATAACATAAAAAAAATTAAATTAGTAGGAAGCACTTCACTCGTTGAGTAGAATTATGGTGGTAGATATATTGAATTTGTAAACAGCAATAAATCATATCTTTCGATAAAATGATTATGACCGCAGATTCAGTGTATATAACACATTGTTTGAGTTTTAATGTCATTCATAACTAAAGTTAACTTATGACGAAAAATTATTTTTACATTTAGTTTGTATTTAAATACATTTTTTGTCGAAGTTTCAAGTCTATAAACCCGATGTTTTTCCCCATATTCAAAAACATTTTTGTACTGAAAAAATACATGCCCAAAAAGTTAAACGGATATTAATTAAATTTAAATAGCTATTAAAGAAATTTGTTTATGAAATTCGATGATGTATTTTATTTTTTTTTTTGTTTTATTTGCCGTTAATATATTATGATCTGAATGAATAAAGATCGATCAGAAATCAAACAAGGAGCATAGATACTTTAACATGTGATTTTATCTAAAACATAATTAACTTATATTTTTTCAACCTCAAGAAAAAATAAAAATTGGTTATATAATAATATATATTACATGTAATTAGACCCCAGTACATTAATGTACTACTTTTGCCTATACATCACGCCGTCTTACACATGCGTTTAACCGTTATGTAACCAAAAAGGTAGATTTTACAAAGGTATTTATTTTTTTCTTTGTTAACAAATTTTTTACCAGAATCAGTGCTCCGATTATTACAAGTTTACCCTATTTTTGGCATAACATTGAATTTAGTTGGTATTTTAAAGAGGTAATTTTTTAATTTTCGTAATAGTAAGAAAAAACTAGTTACTAAAAAATTATGAAAAAAAGCAAAAAATGATTTTGTCAAATGTAAGCATTTCAATTCTTTGGACATTAAAAATCAGTACAGACTATAAGGGTATATAACAACTATTTGTTATCCACCTTAAAGCCAATGTTTTAGCTAAAACATAAGAAACACAATTGTTTATTTTGAATAATTTATTAGAGACAATGTTCATATATTATATTAAATAATACAAACAATAAAGATTTTAAAAAAAGGACCCCCTCGTAAAACTACTATTGCAGCAGACAGTGATATGCAGTGGTATATGTAGGTTACAAAACAGGACATATTCAGTTCTACTGTACCTGTATGTTTCATTTTGAATGGTAATCTTTTTACACAAACCTACTTTTTCTGGATAAATCACTTTTAAATTATATACGTCATTATAGTGCTTAATCTACTTTTTAGTTAGGTATTTACTAAATATATGCAAATACGGTTACTATTTATTTAAACGTTATTTCACAAAAACGTAGCTCGTAGGTAAGTACGTTTAATGACTTTGTAACTAAAGAGTGTTAAAAAATTATTTAAATATACCACTACAACATATTATAATATATCATATTATAATTTGTTTTATTTAATTTTTCAAAAATATCATTTGAATAATTTGGCAGTTTAAAACTGTTCTATAATGGTACGGTTTGGCTAGAGCATCTTCGACCTCGATTATACTGCATCAATGAAATTAAATGTATCTGATTAATATGATCCACTGGCGATTATGAACCGGTCGCGGCGACACAAACATCGGCCGCTACGAGAGTATTCAAATTGCGATCACTCGGCAACTATTCGGGTTAAAAATTGATTATTTGGTTTGTCATAGTTTATAGTGTGCAACCAGCACCAAAATTGTGTGATGAGTCATTCAAACAGCAAACATATCTATATTTAAGATTGAAAATAAATGTTGTATATAATATAATATAAATAAAATTATTCAGGTCTCATACAAAAGAGGAAAACGAAAAATTGGCCAAAATCGTGTCGAAATATTCGTCATTGTATGATCCACGAAATACAGATCATAAAGATTTAAATATTAAACACGACATTTCAGATGTGAGTGAATCGGTCGACAGGAGTGGTAAGCATATATTAGTATTTTATTCCACATATATTGGTATTAATTTAAATACTATAAAATTGGTGAATTACAAAGATTTTCGGAATTTATTCAACATGGAGCTTAATTCAAAATCAATTTTAATATTGGCTATAATTAACTTCAGTATCTACCTTTAATGAATTTTTATGTTAATTATTATCAACTCGTATAAAAATTTGTCATTTAGTAGCAGTCGTTGTCGCTCTAAGAGAAACACTTAAGCGTCTTGTAATCGCGTGATTAATTTTCTGTCGTGGTTTCAGTCGCTCTAGCCAAACCGTACCTTAAAATGTAGATTTACATTTATGGTAAAATTTTAGGTGCCAGAGGAGATTATTATAGGTAATATACTCAAGTTAATTCTTAAATATATTTATTTTATATTTTGAGGGCAACCAGGCTACTAGTGGTTAAAAATGAATTGTATTTGAACTTTTATTTATTTAGGGAAAATATTAGTCCGGAAGGCTTATGATCCAACCCTTACAAATGTACTCCCATTTTACAGTAGAATTGTAGTATGTAGACTTAAATATTCAATTTTTCGAATATTTTCAAATTTTTTTGACTGATATTAATTATGTAATACATCGAAGTTCCGTTTAGAATCATTTTATTGAAAGAAATGTATCATTGCTTTAAAATTTATTATATTCACCACTATTATCCTACTCAAAAATCAAAGTGCTCTCATTTTAAGATCAGATTTTTTTCATCATAAATTGGGTCCTAAAATAAATTGTAAACAAAATTATGTTAAAAACTAAAATTTCATTCAAATTGATTTAATTTCGGTTTATAACTGAAAACTGAAAATTATCGTGAAGTATTTAAAAATAGTTGTATACCCATATTATGTTTTCAGCATAATTATAAATTATTTAATTATTAAATACGGCCCATATAGTATTATCATAGTGTAATATATTTTCTTTTTTTGAATTATAATGTATAAAGTAACAATCTAACTATTGTGCATGAATTTGAATTTTTTCGAAGTTTAAAGTAAGGTTAAAACTATTGACTTTTTATTACATTGGTTTTTAGACTACTTAATGTAAAGTTTAATTTTTCAAGTGTATGCAGTATAAAATATAACTAGAAACATCAAAATCCATAGAATATTATTATGCAAATTTTCAATAAACGTTTATTCTTGTAAAAATAATTTTCTACTGCATATATTATTGGTAGTGTTAAATTCATTATGGAACCGTATAATGATTATATTTCCTACAAACTCATTTAAACTGTAATTATACTTTCGTGTATAATTAAAAACGTTGGTGACATGATAATATAAGTCAAAAAAGCCTTTATAAGCATACGGATTAAAAATGGGTGTACTTAAAAAAAAAACATTAAACCCTACTAAAAAAATATTAAGTGCAGCAGAACAAAGCCGAAACCTAATGTGAAGTATGAAATATATACATTTAAATATATAACATGTAGCAATTTAACGTTTAACGTTGTCTAAAACACATGTTTTTCGCAGTCTCGTCGTTTGTGAGTATTAAAAATAATAAATATTCAAGGCAATATTTCATAAAAATATGGCTTTTTGTTTGTAAGTATTACGCGAAATTTCTGTAAATACGCTGGTAAATAAACTTACTAAATATTTTATTTAAATTTTACAACTTTCACTGATATTATTGGATAATACTATTTAATTTTATATTAATTGTTCATCATTGATTAACATAATTCAGTTAAGTAAGACTTCACGATTAGTAGTATATTATTATATATTATTTGTTTAGAACCATAAAGTACGTTACATTCAATAAATATGTTGTGTTGACATTTTAATTTCATTAACATGGACAATTTTAGAAATTATCATTTTTTTAGAATGAAAATTTGTTTAAATATATGACCATTTCACAGTATATCTTGTTGAAAATTTAATATCACGATATTTTTTAAATAAATTAAAATTTCATATTAAATTAAGATGTCAACCCATCAAAATTGTCAGAAAATTAATTTCATTATAATTTTGTTACATTTATTTATTTAAAAATATAAATAAAAAATATAATTCATCATTTATCTAGACCTGTATAATAATAATTAACTTCATAATTTTATTGGACTATAAATGGGAATAATTATATTTGTTGAATATTCTGACAGAATTATTGATGAAAAATTGGATAATATCACAATTATTCCTGTTGATTGATGTAATATGTTCAATCACATAATAAATATAAATATTTTTAAATCATATAATATTAAAACAACGTTTAATTTATTTAAACTTAAATTGCACAGAAAATTAAATATTTGTTCAAAAACAAATATTGGACATTATAAAACCGTGATATTTTGATGGATATATATTACGGTCGGACATAGCTATTGGCAAAATTTCTATGGTAAAATGGGGTGACTTCGGATAAAACGATTTTTTATTATTAAATTATTTTCATTCATGGTTACATATTTTTAAAAATTGAAAACTTGGAAAATAGCATTTATTCATAATATAATGTATTTTGGACATAGATGACTCAATTATGATTTATTTATAGGTTGGCTTACAAAGCAGAGTACAAAGCTTTTAAAAAATATAATTAATTTTTTGATTAAGCGATATTATTGATATAGTATTATGATATATCAATAGATGCTTTGAACATAAAGAAATATGTCATTTGTTTTATACTTATATGAAAAAAATTTGAAATGGTTTTAATTGTATTTAGTGTTTAATTTATTTTATTACTAAAAGTACTAATAAAAATTGTATTTTTAATTGAATTTTAGTTGAAATATTATTGTTAAAAATTTTATTTTTGTCCGAAGTCATTCATTTTATGATTTTACTTCTAAAAACTTACGACGAAAAAAAGAAAGTTGAGTTAATTCGATAGATATGATCTATTAAAATTCTAAATGTTTCTAGATAATATATTATTTTTTTCATAATTTAAAATTAAAAACATACACTTCTTTTCAAAAAAAAAAAAAAAAAAACATGAAAATAAGTCACTGAACTATACTATTATCGTGACTAAAAAATATATTGTAAACCTGTTGACTAATATGGTCAATATAATATTTTGATGAAAAAATGTTGCACAAACGTATAAAAATAGACAGCAAATATCCTAGAGAAGTGAATTCAACAGAAATTTAAAGGAAAAAACTTTAAATTATAATCGAACGACCGTTAATGTAACAAAACGATTGTTTCTTTATTTATTTTCTTGGTTGATACGTGGTGTTCGTGTAATGTGTTTTTTAATTTTTTTTTTAATTCGGGTTTTAAAATTATTTCGCTTATACTTTCGTTCTTTCCCGAGTCTGGTATTTCAATGTTTTTTTTGTACAATTTTAAATAGTTTCTACGGGCGTTTATTTTTTATTTTTATTAATCTCCTGTTATTTACGCTTAATTGGCGCGGTATCGTTTTTTTTTTTTTTTGTTTTTTTTTCACATATACATTTGTATAATTAACTATTAGCATATAAAATTAAAGAATTTCTAATGTGTGTACAACGTACGGGCTACGGATATTTTAAACACTGTAAGTGAATGTCAGTGATGATTACAGAATATCTCACTTGTATTCGCTAATGGCGTTTTCAACGTACGGTAAAAATGCGGCCAGATGAACGGTGCCGGTCGCTTCGTGGTCTTCTACGTTCACGGCGAGCTCCCTGAGGTCGGCCTGGGATGGTACGTACCCTGTGATAATATATCAAAATCCATGTTATATATATACGCCATTACGAACTTATGGTTCATACCCATTGCCTATAAATATATATATATATATACGCGTATTATCTTAACAGATGATAATATTATAGTCTGCCCACACAACGCGTATATTCGTAATCCTACAGGTACACCTTTTGCGCAAACGGGCAAACGGTTAAATACGAGCCATTCCCGTAATCGTCTCATAAATAATAATCTATGTTGCAGTAGTACGTATACCATTATACATGATATCGTTATCATATTATTCCCGTACGATAATCCGCTATAATAAACACAGTGCTCAAATTTTTTTTTTTTCTATCATAACTGTAAACATCAATGTCTGTACGCTACGCGCGCATACAATACGTTATTAATTCCACTTATGTGCAACTATATACATACACGCACACCGTACTCAAACCGATTTTCCCGTAATGCGGTTCGTTTCCGAAACAGCATTCGCTGCGCACGTCACGCGGCCGTAACAATGGCGTTTCACCCGATACACGCGCGTACGTGTAAGTAGATATAATAGGCATTATATAAGTGCAAAATGTCTAAATCACATGAAATAATCCTTGAAATGGACTCCACATTGAACATTTTCTCTTCTCACACATTATAATTTCATACACTATATAGTAGGAGTGTCCGACTTTTTGGGAACACATTGGGCCACGTTAAGGCGAGCAGAGATTTTTGTGGGTGGCACACACATTTTTATAGAAGAAAAAAAAAAAATCATGAATAATAATCGAAAAAAATTAATTTCACCGACTAACCGCCTAATGGCGGTGAAATGTTACACGCGTATTTGACAGTAGTTCGACACACTGCAGCGGTAGCGGTGCATCTCGCAGTGAATAAACGCCGCGTCAATAATGACCAATTTCATTGCCGCGGTGGCAATACATAATAATATACGACATACGTATGCACTGCGCGTATGTTGACTATAGTGTACTAGTATTTTAATATTATAATATATACTATTTTATTACTACACTACTACCAATAGCTATATAAATACGTTATTCTATTTTTTAATAAATTAATTGCGTTTAATTAATATAATTTAATAATAATCATTAGTAGGTATTCGCGATTAAAATACAAATAAATATTGTAAATAAACGGTATAATAGTAAGTGTTTTAGGAAGAAATGCGATATGTTTACTAACATATCGACTAAAATATTATTTGGATAAATTGTATACCCAAAATGTCCAATAATGCACGATAGTTTACATTTATACACACACAATTATTTTCACTTTCATTTTTACCATTTGCAATCGAAATTCGTGTACATAAATTATATAGGTGTCCGTATAAAACGTTTTATTATATTTATTAAAATTATTATACGAACATATCAACCACCACTGTTGCAATTTCAGTGAGTGGCATTATTCTTTACCGCCATCGTCACCGCGCCAGTGTGTACTGTGTGTATTCCGGCATTTATGTGTATTTCAGACCTTTATATCATATATATATATATATATATATTATTATATATAAGTAGTAAAGATTTGAAAATGATGTAGGGCCGCATTAAAATCTACCGCGGACCGTGGGTTGGACATCCCTGCTTTATAGTCATTCATCTTTCTATCACTTCGTTAAAATCAAACGGATATATTGTGATATTTTGTCGATTCAGAACCAAAAGTTTTATTAAACACTTAATATTTAAAAATATGTTTATTTTTTTTTACGAATTTTATAAAATTTTTTTATAGTCTACATTTTGAGAGAAAATAAATATATATATATATATGAATTATTGTACAAATGAGTTACCTGCGATTATCCTAAGGTTCTATTATTATTAATAATGCTTTGAAAATTTAAATTTGAAAATACTTAATAGGTACATTTTGATTCTATGCAACATTTTTTCGATAGGTCCAGGGTTTCAGTAGAGATTTTTAAAAAAGCATCATTCGCACAATACCTATACGCTATTTGATATTAAAATAATTTCAGATCCAATTATAACTACGTGTAGATAACAATAGGATGTAGCCAATGAAATCGAACTTTTTTGAAAACCCATTATAGTATTTACTACGACATACAATAATGTATAAATTCAAAATTTAAATTCCATATGAAATACTTCTCTAGCCCCTAATCTTATTGAATAAAATGGAAACCAAAATATAAGTACTATATTTCCTCAAGTTTGTAACCAATTAATTCAAAACGTATTTTTGTATATAATGGATGACATACAAATACACTCAGGTTTTCAAGTGTTATCATTTTGGAATTTTTATAAATATAAAAATATATCTAGTTGATACTATTAGGAAATTATTTTTTGATTTTCTCAAAACTGTACATACCTATACGGAGTCAAAAACATAAAAAAAAATATAAAACGTACCAGAAATTATTGTTGATTTTAAAATCGATTTCAATATTTTGAGTTCTTCCAAATTTTGTTCAAAAAATTGCAAATTTTTATTAATTATTTATTTTTGTATTCTTTTAACATGAAAATCTTTTCAAAAATTCTCTGCCAAATTTAACATTTTTGTAACATGTTTTAGACATTAAGCTTGTGACAACAAATGTTTATTAAAAAAAATATATGTTTTTTCGATATTACACATAAATTCATAACATAAACTTAATTTTGTTTATTTTCATGCAAAGTATTATACAAATATATATACGTATACACATAAAGTAATAATTGAGGTAAATATATCACATAATATAAATTAGAACCAAGTTGATGAATTAGTAAAAAAAATATATATATTAATATAATAAATTGAATATTATACAATTTTTATTGTTACAAATTTTTAGTAATTAAAAATAAAAAAATAATTAATACTAAATATATTTTGGTATAATTTATTTTACAATTACAATTTTACAATTAAAATATACAGGTAATTAATTCTATGTCATAACTTTTCTTAATTTATTTAAATTTTGAAATCGGATTTTAGATCTTTCAATTTTTTTCTAATATTGTATTTCTATTAAAATATTTTATGCGAATAACTATTCTTTGTTTTATATATGTTTTAATGGCTGGATCAAATTTTCCTTCAATTTCTAATCTATTTAAAGTTTTATATGTTTGTCGTTTTACAACACTAAAATCTTTAAGGATATTTTGCTTTGTGAATCTATTAAACAAACGTTCAACCCTAAACATTATTTTACGTCACAACAACACAAGTTGAACCTCCTCTTGATATTTTATTTTCCATCGTTAATCGAACACAAAGTGCGACGGTTTATTTAAAAAATAAATCTAAAAAGTCAACATGATTGTATAGACATCAGCCGTTACATTGATAATATATTCAATTTTATACGATGGACTACGTCATGAGCCAATTCCCCAACTCCCACAGTTTTTCACCATATCTTATTATTTCCGTACTTCTATATTTCCATTACCGTTTTTGACTCCGTGTGAGTACAGTTTTGAAAAAATCGAAAAACAATGTTTTAAACATACCAACCAGATAAATTTTTTTCTCAGAAAAATGTAACTCCGAAAATATCTGACTATGTTTTCTAGTAGAAAAATAGCTTACAGAAAAATAAAAATAATAAATAACGGTAATAATTGTACCGTGCCGTGTAATTCATATATATGTGGTCGTAAAATGTGTACGACGGGTGACTCCGATTTTCCCACGCTCCTATTTTTTCATAATTTCCAAATGAGAGATAATTTTATTCTTCTATAAAACATGATGGCGATCAGAGCCGTAACAAGGGCTTGACCAAACTGGCCCAGGCCAAGGGCGCAACAGAAAAAGGGGCGCAAAAATCGACATTCAATAATATCTGTCCCTAAATTTCTAAGATGGGGGGGGGGGTGGCCGAAAGTAAGTTGACGACCTTCGTTTTTTGCTTATTGACTAGATCTTCAGGGAACTGCTAAATAAAAAAAAAAATTTTATGACTTATTTCTCTTATTACCAATTTAGGGGCGGAAATTCGGTTTTTCGCCGAGGGCTCTATCGAATCTCGGTACGGGTCTAACGGCGACCTACCCAAATAACGGAGTACGGTACCCAATTCGCGAACGTCGATGGTCCTGTTTCCGCCGTGGTCGAATATGTCGAAAGCGTCGGCTATGGCCGAAGCCGTGCATGTCGACGTGGACGCGGACAACGCAGTCGTCTGTGCACTGGTTCCGACGGCAGTCGAGACGTTTGGATGGGCCGAAGACGGCGCATCGGTCGTCGTGGTCGGAGCGGTGACCGTAGTCGCGGCCGACACCGAACACGT
This sequence comes from Pemphigus obesinymphae, assembly GCA_025469235.1. NCBI lineage: Eukaryota > Metazoa > Arthropoda > Insecta > Hemiptera > Aphididae > Pemphigus > Pemphigus obesinymphae. The sequence goes on from JAIPRL010005857.1 coordinate 28,351, forward strand.
ATCTTGTCCTTCACCCGACGCCGACATATCGCAACTGCACCGAACCGCCGGCATAAGCCCTGGTTTTCCTGAATGTCACGCGACCGAGACGCTGTCTCATCGATCAAACGTACCGTTTGCCGTTACCATCGTGTATACACTCGCGGTAAACCCTGAAAACTTTTTTTTGTATTATTTTATATTTTTAGTCTGTTGTTCAACACAATATTATTGAAAATGTATGTGTACACGTGAAAATATATATATATATATATATTTTTGACAATCCATATATATTTATTATAGGTATTAAATTAATTATTATTCATCGACTCAAAAAGTCGCGTCCATACTAGTGAAAACGTGTGTATATGTGTGTGTGTGTTGAATTTTAACTCCAAACTCACATGAATTCGCAAAAAAAAAAAAAAAAAAAAATATAGTAGTTTGTATTTGTAAGTGGTGCGTTGTGCGCGTCGTATTTTCGTGCCCATCGGTTGTGATGCACAGACATACATTTATCGCGTTTAGTAATATTGTGTAGTGTGCAGTTGTGTACACGTGTGTTTATCCCGTTAAATTGTCATTAGGTTTTAATCTATCCAAAGGGCATCACTATGAATGAAATTGAAATGATAAAAAATTATATAGCATATAATATAGTCATGCCTCATTTCATTCTGTTTAGGTAGGTATGCAAAAAATTTAAATTACGTAAATGTTTTTCTTTCGACTTTTCTTCTCCGAAGGATCCCTTCAGATTTGCCATTTTTTTTTTTCATATTTTATATCCATATTTAATAATTTAGCAATAACATACCATGTATCATGTTTATTTGATCTACAATATAATGGTATAGGTCTTTCGGGTCTCATAATTAAGGTAGCGCGAAAAAATATCCTCAAACTTTATATTTACTAAGATATCCTATATTAAATATAATTATCTTCTCTTCTCAATGTTCTTTAATAAGGTACTAGTAGAAGGAAAAATTCCAGAAGCGTGGAGGAAGAGTTGTGTAGTAACAATATTTAAGGGTAAAGGATAAAGAGGGATAAAACTTATGAACCACAGTATGAAGATTTGGGAAAAGATAATAGATAAAATGGTAAGAGGTGAGACAACTATTACTAGAAATCAGTTTGGGTTTATGCCTGGGAGGTCAACACTAGAGCCAATATTTTGTGTGAGACAGATTGTAGAGAAGTACAGAGAAAGGAAAAAGAAATTGTGTATGGTATTTATTGATCTAGAGAAGGCTTATGATAGGGTTCCTAGGGAGATCTTAAATTGGACATTAATAAAGAAAGGATTACAAAAGGTGTATGTGAATATAATTGAAAATATGTATGAAGGGTCGAGTACAAGAGTGAGAAGTCTGTGTGGAGAAACTGAGAATTTTAAGGTCAGAGTGGGGGTACATCAGGGTTCAGCTTTGAGTCCTTACTTATTTTCCCTGGTAATGGATGAGATAATAAAGGACATACAGGGGGAGGTACCATGGTGCATGTTGTTTGCAGATGATATAGCACTGATAGGAAAAAGTCCTGAGGAAGTGAATGGTAGACTTGAAGAGTGGAGGGAAGCTCTGGAAAGTAAAGGACTAAGGATTAGTAGGAGTAAAACAGAATATATAGAGTATGATTTTGGTGAAAGGGAACACAGAGG